>LRSR01003866.1:0-32092 GCA_001579985.1 Hypsibius dujardini
TCCAACTGACTTCGGTACAGCGTCTCCAACTGACTTCGCTACAGCGTCTCCAACTGACTTCGGTACAGCGTCTCCAACTGACTTCGGTACAGCGTCTGTTTTTCGTAATTTTTCGCGTAATTTTTCGCATAATTAGAAGGTTTTCTTTTATTAATCTATTTTACTTTTTGCACGTTTGATGTGTTATTTTGACGATGTGCTTAGTGATAATGAAGTACCTTACGTTACTATGCTTCTCAAAACTTTTCATCCCAATAAGAAAAAGACTTTTTGTTAAGATAGGAGTTACAGGGACGTAATCGTCGCTTTGACGTCAACAGGAAGAACGAATTTTCGTCATCGAGCAGAGTCTTACGAGCCAGCGCGTTTACCCACGCATCAACAAGTCACTTATCTGCAGCAATATTGCGGGAAGCTCGTGTTATCAACTATGATATCAGCAATGACTCGAGCACGATTTTCAGAGGAACTGCGGAACGGTTCCAATTGCGTAAGTTGTGTTAGGTATGTCAGATTGGTACTAACAAACGTAGAAACATTCAATGATTCACTGGTCTAAAGAGAGTCCAAATTAGAAATTCGACGTGAGTCAACGCCATCTGTCGGGAGCTAGTAGGTCATACTCCACGCCATCGAACCCACCGGAGGCGGATACATGTAGTACAGTAGTATAGTACTGTACTGTAGTATAGTGCTTGTACTACTCGGAAAAGTTGGCAACCGATTCCCCCACGCTTCCAGTCAGCTTCCCCGTGATCTTTTTTGACGTTCGTCTGCATTTGCTTATTTGAGTCTTGCACATATTCCGTCATTCTCCGGCTATTCCTTTTCCTGTGGAGCCGATTAAACGAGATTCTCTCATTTCTCCTCAACAGTTCGCCACAATGAGTTATCCCAACCAGAACCAACCGGGACCCTATTACCCAGGAGGAGCCCCCTATCCGGGATATCCTCCAGTTCGTCTCTGTAGAATACTAGTTTATCATCTTCGAGAGTTATTCATTGTTGTTTCGTTATAGCAAGGAAACATGACCATGCCTGGCACAGATCCTTACGCGGGAGGACCACCGCAACATGCTTCATTCCCATATCCTCCGTCGGGAAACCAGGTTCGTGCGCTGATATCTGCCCCGCTCGAAAAGCGTTAATTATTTAAAAACTTCGATCGAACCCTCCGCGCCCTTAATCATTTTGTCAATCATGATTGAAAATCCTCTTGTTTTGTCTTAACGTTTGCGTTCTTTTGAGGAACAGTAGAAATTCTCGCCTTCAGCGAAGAAAGATATATGCCGACTCTAGTACTGACTACAGATACGCGCTCAGTGGAGTATCTGCGTGTAGGCGTTACATTTTTGGTAAATAGACAGACTGGCGCCTGGGACAGCTCACAAAATCATCCACGGTCGATCGGTGGATCCACGTCACTTATCGATACTGCTTTTACTCGTATTTGCACTCGTAAAGGCAACAGTGCGGAATCAGCAAAAGAGCGCCGGATATGATAAAGCTGTAAACTTGTTATTCCGCTCACCTTCAGACTTCAAACCCCCCGGTTGTAAAAGTTCGGCTTTCGCCGGTACCAAGCTTCTTATAGTGTGAAGTTGTGTTTTTCAGGCGTATCCTCCGACTACGGGATATCCACCCCATACCACTCCGACTTCGTATCCACCCCCACTTGCCGGCTACCCATCGGGATATCCAGTTCAGGCCAGCGGCGCTCCAGGTTATCCTCCACAACAGCTTGGTGGTTACGCTCCCGCTCCCGCTCCCGCTCCCGCTCCTGGCTATCCACCCCAAGCAGGGTACCCAAATCAGCAGCCACAGCAGTATCAGCAGCAGCAGGAATACGCGCCGCATCAGCCTCACAGTCAAGCTCCTTACCAGCAACAAGCCCCGAAAATGGCAAGCGGAATGACCATCGTCGCTGTTGCACCGAGCGAGCCTACCGTGCGGCCAAGCTCCAATTTTAACCCCGAGGCGGAGTGCAAGGCTCTTCACAAAGCCATGAAGGGATTGGGTACGTAAGCAAATTTGCTCTCTTCCAGTCCCCATGTTGCTGGTACCGCAGATTCACAGGGATCATCTGATCCACATATCGCTTGGTTTGTTTAGGAACGGACGAGAAAGCTATCATTGAGATTCTTACCAGACTTGGCTTAAGCCAACGCCTGCAACTCCTGACGATCTATAAAACAATGTTCGGAAAGGTAAGGGTAATGGTACAGGGCTTAAAGACATTAGTCTGCGCCTGTGTATGTGTCTGTTTGTCAGTCTGTATGTTTGTGTGTGTGTGTCTACTTGTCTGACTTCTTGTCTGTCTGTCTCTTGGTCTGTTTGTCTGTCTATCTGTATATCTGTCTGCCTATCTGCTGGTCAGTTCGTCTGATGACTTGTCTGTCTATCTGTAATTCTGTCCGTCCGTCTCAATTATATCAAGCCGTCAATTTACCTGAAACAATCTGTGATTGAAATCGATTCCTATAACGAAATTCCATTTCGGTCACAGGACTTGATCAGTCATCTGAAAAGTGAACTTAGCGGTCATCTAGAGGACACCGTCGTGGCAATGCTACAGCCGCCGGAGATCTTCGATGCCACCAGCCTCCATGACGCCATTTCGGGAGCAGGAACCAACGAGGACACCTTAATCGAAATCATCTTCAGTCGCTCAAACGCGGAACTCAATGCCATTAAGGGTGCTTACAAATTCCGTAAGTCTCTTATTAAGTAATTCCAAAAATTGAACAAAAAGAGCTATAAGGAGCAACATAATTTTGTTTTCGGATAGTTTATAAGAGAGACCTGGAAAATGACATTGCCAGTGACACTTCCGGACACTTCAAGCGTATCATGATCGCTGGCTTGACGGTATGCAATTACGAATGGTGAAATTTTTTCCGGCTCGAGGACTCACGTAGACGGGAACATTTTTACGTTATATTTAGGGGGCCCGTCAAGAAGGCAATCAAGTGGACATTGCCAAAGCTCAAGCTGACGCTAAGGACCTCCAGGCAGCCGGGCCGAAGAAATGGGGAACTGACGAATCCACCTTCATCACAATCTTTTCGCTCCGCAGCCTCGCTCACTTGAAAGTGGTGTTTGATGAGTTTAACCGTCTGACAAGCACGAACATCGAGAAAGTCATTAAGGTATAGATCATTGAGCTGATGTAATTCGATGTGCCATCAAGATCCTCGCGTCGCTGGGTGCGTCGTTGGGTGCGTCACTGGGTGCGTCGCTGGGTGCGTCGCTGGGTGGGTCGCTGGGTGGGTCGCTGGGTGCGTCGCTGGGTGCGTAGCTGGGTACATAACGATCGTAATGTTTTGTTTTCAGGAAGAAATGAGCGGCAATTTCGAGTCGTCATTCCTTGCTATCGGTAAGGGAAAACGTTGAACGGTCGAGTCATCCAACAGATCCGGAGAGACAGTAAACACTGATTATCATTTTTCGCACTATTTTTTTACAGCTAAAATTGTCAACAACAAGAACGCCTACTTCGCGGAGTTGCTGTACAAAGCGATGAAGGGTGCCGGAACTAAAGACAAGAAACTCGTGCGTATCGTCGTGTCACGCTGCGAGAAGGATCTGGGCTCCATCAAGCAGGAATTTGTGCGGATGTACGGCAAAACGTTGGAGTCATTCATCGCTGTAAGAAAATGAAAAGAAAAATACACGATGTGACACTTTGCTTAAAACTGATATTTTTTCACAACAGAGCGATATTTCCGGCGACTTCAAGAAGATCATCTTGGCCCTGGTCAACTATGGTTCGCGATAAGCTGATGCAAGTACACCGGAGTTTTGTATCTTTCGAAGACTTCCTTGTTATTTCGTGTTTTGTAATTTTTTTTTAAATGTTTCAATCTTTTTGTTCGATCCATCGATCCTTTATTTTTCTGCTGAGATTGAGATTTAAATTCGCTGCTCTTACTGCTTTTGCAAGAGTCAGAGCAATGTCAGACCCGGTCACATCACCAAGCACGAAGTACTGATAAGTACATGTACACACTTTTGTTTGTTTGTCAAGACAAATTGGACTAAACTTTTGTGAGCATCAAATTTAAGCTGCTGCGTGAACAGTCAGCTGGAAAAAATGAAGTCCGACTGCTTTCCGCTGAAAGAAGAGACACCAGATGGTACGTGCCTTGATCCGCAGTCATCTTCATGCGTATACAGAATGCAGACGTTGAATAACGATGAAAAACGAAAGTGCCGCCCAGAGCCCGGAGGCTTTTACGCTTTGTCTCGTACCGTCGCTTCATCTTCGCAACACTGCACCGGTAGTTGCAGTCACTGTTAGACGTCCCCTCCCTGCTTCGCAATTTTCACGGCCGGAGAATTTGTTTCTTTCATCTCCAGCATATCCGTTGCAATCTAACAACCGGTGAAGATGGCGACTCAAGTGAGAGATGTGAAGACCACCACTACTACCACCACCACAACCGTCGGAAAGGGAGGCCAAGTCACCACGCATGTGGACCGACAGGTCAGCAATGGCGGCAACCCTTTCTCCGACCGGGATGTCGTGCACACCCATGCTCCGGCTTTTTTCCGCTGTTTGGAGGCTCCGTCGACGTATCATCGCGTTACGGTGGACGCCTACGACAAGTACTTTGAGCCGGCGATTTTCGAGTAGGTTGACGGACTGCCTGTAACCCCATGGCTGCAAATATTCCCGAAAACGCTTGGCCGATGGGAGAAAACTTTGAAGTACTAAGGATTCTGACACTTGTTTCCAGGCATGGACCGTTCAATCCCGAAGAAGATGCCAAGGCTATTCGAAAAGCCCTGAAAGAGAAGGGTGAGAAACAGCGATTGCCTGTGCCCGAGCAAGACTTGTTTGTGCATCTCCGGTACGGCGTAGCGGTGCCAACAAGATGATGAACTCGTTTTCTATGTATGGGCAGGAACGGACGAAAAGTCCATCATCAACATTCTAACTCGTCGCTCCAACCGACAACGCCAAATCATCGCTTACGAATATCAAAAGATTCATGGCCGAGTAAGCTTTTGACAAGACACTCCTTAGAAACCATTTTCAAACACGCATTTCTATCTGTTCTGCCCAGGATCTGGCAAAAGATTTGAAATCTGACTTGAGTGGAACTTTAGAAGACGTAAGTTACCTTCTCCCCTATTGCCATCGATAAAATGCTACCAACAATCCTGATTTCGATACAGGTTCTTCTTGGTCTTTTAAGTCCGCCGGAGGTCTTCGATGCTCGGACTCTGAACAAAGCAGTCGCGGTAAGATCAACGCTACGAAAACTCCGACAATGTGTACCGGTACTTGTACTCTAGTTGAACGTTGGAACTACTTCATAGGGACTGGGAACCGATGAGCAGACTCTCATCGAAGGTACGAGCACTCATTTAGCAACTTGCCGGTTTACGTTCAATACTTTTTATATAACTGAACAACCCATGTTGTTATAACAGTAATTGGCTCGCGATCGGCTGAAGAGTTGGCTGCCATAAAGAAAGCCTACCGTGCCGGTACATCCCATAATGCGACTGACCTTTGGTTACACAAAAGTTCTTCCAACTGATGCCGTGTCTTTCAGAGTTTAAGAACGAGCTGGAGAAGGACATTGCCGGGGATACTTCGGGCTTCTTCCGACAGCTCTTACTGGCGCGCATTCACAGTGTAAGAATCCGCAAGCAGATTTTTGGTCTCGGCTCCTGCGTCTTGATTTACCAATGTCGGTTGGGTATTAGGCGGAAAAAGTAGCCCAACAGGGCCGAAGCTACGAAATCTACCCGAAGCGTGCGTTCCACGAGGCCCAAGCTTTATGGGAGACAGGTAAGAACACGTGAGATGGCGCCGTGTTAGGATAAATAATTGCGTAAAGCATTGAACAGTTCGATGAATGTCATTTCTGCAGGTCCGAAAAAGTGGCAAAACAACGAGTCCTTCTTCATTCCGATCTTCACTGAGCGCAGGCAGGTCTTTTATTGATATGTTTTATTTTTTTCAATAATACTGCTATAGCTACAATATATTTACAGTATTGTGTTATTTCTTCTCCAGCGATGAACATTTGCGTCAAGTCTTCGAAGATTACAAGGCAATTGGGCGGATTGACATCGAGAAAGATATTGAAAAAGAGCTCTCGGGTGACGCAAAAGATTTGCTTCTAGCTTTTGGTGAGCAAACATAAGGATGAAACATAAGCAACATAAATTCGTCAGACTTCCAAAAACTCAATCGACTTCACTTTATTTATTCGCTTGGTTATTCACTTGGTTGATTGCTATTGCAGTCCGCGTTTCAAAGAACCGCCCCGCGTACTTTGCCAATCGACTGCATCAACATTTGGACGGTAAAACGTGCACTCGCATCATCGTGTCTAGATCGGAGAAAGATTTGGGATCTATTCGGAAGGTCAGTTGCCGCTAAATTGTATTCTAGTAGAGCAAAAGCACCACGAATACTTGTATTGTACGGTCGTTTAAACTCATTATTTCCCGACAGGAGTACGCCCGACTGTACGGGAAATCACTGGACACCGCCATTTCGGTAATCTATCAAATTCAATCAAATGTTCTACTGTAATTCATGAAACATTTTCGTCGACAGGAGGGATTCAAGGGAGACGCGAAGCAAGTGCTGTTGGGTGTACTGACGTCCCGGTCCGCTAGTATCTAAACGGACGAGCTAATCGCAATGCCACATCTCCCGCGTTGTGCCTTTTATTCCTTTATTTTCGAACTCCCTGGTTAGCTCGTACGGTGCCGTGGTATTTTTAAATCAGTGTATCGCCATAACGGAATTTTATTCTCTCGACAAAACATGTTCAATAACAAATAACGGGAAAGGCCAATAACATTCTCCAACAATCAAGCTGTTGTCTTTTCACGCATGCACTAGTACCGAAAGACGGTTCAGGAAAGTTGAAGCATCCTACGATTCGAGGGGAACAACCAGAGAGCAGACTTTCGCGCCATTTCAAGCTCATTCAACGCAGAAAAAACAACAAGTTTAAGCTTCAGAGTTGCCCGAAAATCAATCACACACCGGTACAAAAAAAACAACAATACCCCAAAACCAGGTAAGACGACAGGCACACGGCCGAAACGGTAGCCCACGGCCGAAACGGTAGCCCACGGCAGTACCAAAACGTCAAAGGCATCTGAACAAATAAAGGAAGGGGGGAAAACGACTAAACACGTGTGCATCATCAGGAACACTCATTACACCGGGGGAGCGGGAGCAAGCGGTCGGTTGACGGACCTCGCTTTCGAGGACGGGTAGGTCTTGGGTTCGCCGGAAAACGCCATCGGCGGCGGCAATTCACCAATACGATGGAAGTTGAATTTCTCTTCGAAAGCTGCAAAATTTAAACGAACTCATAAATTGAACATGACACGAATCGGCCCACAACCGCGATCGAAATTGAAAAATAGTCTGCATTACCTTGAGCTAAACTAATCTTGGACGAGCGGGGAGAGGACCCAGTCGGTGGCCTAACCGGTGCTTGCTTGGGCATTTGTGCCGGTACACCGCCGTTCCTCGCAGCCATCGCCTGATTCAACGCCGCCACACTGGCCGGATTCAACTGCACCGACCCGTCGTTCTGCACCGAGGGCAGGCTGTCATTCCGTTTCGGCGGTCGAACCGGAGAACCAGGTAAGGACTGCACCGACGCGCTCTGCGGTATGCCCGGTCCTCCATTAGTCCCAGTCACGGGAGGTCGCGACGGCGGAGCCGGTCGGTTTTGCTGTGTGTTGTTCATCAGTCCGTCCGTTGACGAAGACCCTCCGTTATTTCTCGCTGGAAAGGCACCACCGTTACCACCACCGTTCATCGGCGGCGGCACAGGATATCCATTCGGGGGACCTCCATTCCGTGGCGGACCGCTCGACGCTGGTCGCGAGCCGCCACTGGCGTGCGGTACTGCGAACCCACTCGGTGGAGCTGGTGGCGGCGGTGGCGGTGGCCCAGCGCGAGGGCGTTCGTCGCCCGGCTTCCGGAAACTCGGAGGGCGTCCGGGAACAGGCTACAAGGGATACTGATTAGATGTTGCTTAGCCAGTAACAGTGGCTCTATGGCCTGACGACTTCCTGTATATCTGCTCCGTCTCTTTCGTTACCCCCTGTTCTGTCGGAAGCTTAAGTCTCCCTGAACCGTCCCTTGACTAACAGTATTTATGCCCATCACGTGTATGAGGGTCTTCTTAAGAAATTTTGGCGGTGCGTTTTGCCAAGTTCCCTCTGTTCCACCAACGACTTACCGGCGGAGTCGGTGGACTGGCTTCTGCCTGGTGCCCCGAAACTGGCAACGACGGTCGACTATGTTTGATCGGTCGTGGCATGGTCTGGCTGATGTTTCGCGTCGGTGGCGGACCGGACGGCAACGGAGGCGGCGGGTGCTTTGGCTTTTGCAGCGTCATCGACCCGATTCCGGGCCGTTCGACGTTTCGTTGAATGTGCATCGTGGCCGAACCGCTTGTCATTACCGCCACGCCATTTCCTGGTAGGGCAGGGGGTTTCGGGTTCGGCGGGGGCTTGGGCGGCGCCGGAGAGAGTGGATTACTCTCGGTGAACTCGCCACCAGACGAGCGTCGTTGGTTGGGGTTGAAGTTAGGTGGCTTCGGCGGTGGCGGGGCTGCGGGATTCCCGGTTGATGTGCGAGATGGCGAACCGTTTGGGGGATTGAAGGACGGGATGGGGGGAGGTTTCGGTTTTTGGTTGTGCTGCTGTTGATTAGTCACCGGAGGAGGAGGTGGTGGATGGTGCTGATTCACTGACGGAGGTGATCTGTTCTCGTCGGGGGAGGTCGCATCTGTAATGGGAAGCAAAGGCCGGGATGAGTCAAACGGTCATGCGAAAAACAACCGAGACACTGAGAGGAAGCAGACAAGTGACCAAGTCTGAGCGTCGCTGAGTCAACGGGAAACTGTAGGAAGCATTGCAATCTCTAAAATCATGCGTTGGTCATCCCCAGGGTCACGGAATGTGTTAATGGGGCAGGCTGATACACTTGGTGGTCTAGATGGAAATTTTCAAAATCAAGCGATCGGTGAATTTAAATGGTTCGGTGACTGGGGTACCTAAAATTCGTGTCACGTCTGCGAAAACTGGGAGTGGTTGCTCAATGTTATCAGCCAGCTATTGTCTCATCGTATCCGCTTGATTAGGTCTGGCTGGCTACACCGTCATAATTTCTGGTCATCTGTGCTAACTGCATATATGGCTGTAAGTCTGCTGTCTGTCTGTCTGTCTGTCTGTCTGTCTGTCTGTCTGTCTGTCTGACTGACGAACTGCCTGCCTGTCTATCTTTCTACCGTCAGTATGTATGGCTATTAACCCGTCTGACCTCAGTCAGCCTGCCCGCTTGTCTTCGGTACCGCGTCTGTGGTACTGTCAGTGGCAATGGTCCTTGTAATTGTCTTTGGTTCGGCAACTCATCCTACTCAACGGCTCGAGAATTTGTAAACTTCCTAACAAAGCCAACCTTTCATTTCGGCGGGTCTGAAACCAGTCCGTTTGAGGGTCGGCATGCCGTTGGCAAAGAGTCCTCCCAGACCGGCAGGTGGCTGGACCCGCCCCGGCTGAGCCGCTGCTCCGGCTGGTCCGTTCGGTCCATTCTGACTCACTCCGCTGTTACTCCGGCCGCCTGATGCGTCAGCGGGCTGTGCTGGTCCGGCAGATGCTCCACCTGAAACGTGCAGTCAGTCAGACAAGCATCCGAACCATGTCAACAAACAAGTGTGTATGTAATTACTACAACTACTAAAGAGTCGACGCGACGCAAGCGAGATTTATTATCACGCATCAAAAAAGATGCAAACTCAGATGAACAAATTTCGAATAGCGGAGCGGAGAGGAAAAAAAGCGAAAAATGGTAAACTAGTTACCGAACCAAATTCCAAGTACTATCACCGCATTGCTTCTATCACTGTTGCGCGACTTTGCATTTCATTTTCAGCCCATGGAGGGGAAAAATTCGAAAACAATAAACAGTACTAAAGAAAAATGTGTGCCTAACATGCGTCACACTAATAATGCCATAAATAAAACATACCTGCCTAATCTTATGCAAGTAAATAACATTCAACAGGTGACTCACTTGAACGTATTCAACCAAAATTGATGAGAACAGGAAAAACAAACGACTCAGTTAGAACTGATGCAACTGCAATCCACAAAACGGTAAAACGAAAAATGTCAAATGCATACATGGAAATATAGCAAATACTAATGAAATAATATTAAAACTAGTTGATTTGTGTGACTTTATTCAGTTTCAGTACAACTGTAGGATAAAAGAAACAGCCCGAAAAGAAGTATATCCAAAACGCAAGGAACAATCAATCAATCAACCACAGGCACGCGTTTTCAAGCCACCAGCATAAAATCAACCCGAAAACGTTCGTTATGCACACAATTTACTTTTACAGTTCGGATAAATGCTGAATGAAGATATAATGCAACATAGTCAAGCATCGGATATCAATAAACTGGAAAATATTTGATCAGCAGAGAAACAAGAAAAACAGTTATTTCCCTGTGAGACAGTCCGAAAGATCAATCAACCGGACGGTCAATCAACCAAGCGATCTATCGACCAAGCTATCAATCAATCAATCGATCAATCGACCAAACGGTCAATCAACCAAACGGTCAATCAACCAAACGGTCAATCAACCAAACGGTCAATCAACCAAACGGTCAATCGACCGAGCGATCAATCAACCAAGCGATCAATCAACCAAGCGATCAATCAATCAAGCGATCAGTCAAACACTGGAGTTCATCATATAACTTGCGCGTGGATTCAGGTGAATAAACTGCTCAGCTCTTGTCTACCGAGATGAAAGACAAATATGTCGGCGCTCCCCGTAAACAAACACGTGCATTCATCACCATCACCCAGACCGCAAACCAAGACAGCAAATCTTTAATCCCCATCAACACGTCCAAACAGTCATCAGTCCAACAAGACAGAAAAACGGGACGAAAATCCCATCAACAAACCTGGAACGAGAGGAGAACTCCTGTCCTTGATTTGGCTCCTGTCCACTTTCTTCAGTTGAGCTCCTTTTTGAATGTCCAACAACACTGCAGCTCGGTCCTGCGATGCCGGAGGCAATTTGGCCGCGGGTTGGGAGGCCACGGGAGCAGGAGGAGGTGGAGGACCTGAAATACATCAGTCAATTACGGTGGAATTGGAATCAAAGACCGAGTTGGAAATGGAATCCCTCAGATGGAGGTGGAAAGTTCCCGCACGAGCAACGGCTAGCGAAACACTTCCAGTCCAATGGAATTAAAGTAATTCCACTTCCAACAAGTCGAATTCCACAAAATTAGAAGATCATTTTACCATACCCGGAGGAGGTCTCGGCGGAGGAGGAGGCATGATCTTTGAGCTGGGGATGACTGATCACACACAAAACAGAAAGCTATAGTACGAGCAAAGATTTACAATCTCTAGTATACGTCCCAAGTTTGAATTAAACTAAGTTAGATTAGAAGGTGCAGCATGTTGAAGTATCGTTTGATTTGAGTGAGGATAAACAGCAAGCAGTAAATGAAATAGAGCAGAAAGAGAGAATCAATGATCGGCCGTGCTGCGGGATGTGATGTGGTTGGTGGTTGGTTGCGAATGGCATTCGGTAAATCCACACACACTTCACAGTCTCTGGTGAATAGAATAATCGCCTCGTTTACTTTACGGAAATACAACGCGTGAGCACGGAAAATTCGAGTAGCGACAAATTATTGAGAGCTTGTAGAGCGCGCCGTGTTTTAGAGTCAAACTCGAGACCTTGTGCAGCACACAGCACGCGTTTGTTTTGCTATCGCACCGTTCGCACAGTGGGTGACGTCGGGTGGGCTCGGTAGTAGTGTATTGCACTGCCTCCGGCTCTGTGCTTGGTGCGCAGTGTGACTCACACGCTACTAGTACTGTACTCTACACATAGGTTCCCTACTCAGCGAACGGACAATTCTTGCGCGAATTCTTGCATATATCCCCGACCAGGATGGGGAAACGGAATTTGCTCAGCTTATTCAGAAAAATGGGCATAATTAATGGTGGAAAAAACCCTAGTTTTGGACTATCGATGCCGTAGTGGTCCGAAAGCCTTTCCTCCAGGTGGCGCACATGCGGAGAGAACTGGACGATGGATTTTAAGGATTTTAACGTTGATAGGATAGTCACTGGAGGAGGACTGGGACTAGAAGGACTATATGGATAAACTACGCTGTTACCGTGGGTCTTGGGTTGGTGGAACGTATTCTGACCGCTGGGTCTGGTTCACCGTGTGGACAATAATCAGGTGGGTCCGACACTCTGAAGTCATATTGCAAAACGCCATTCGCCGTGCATAGTAAGTTGGAGAGTAATATGTATGATGGAAACAACTGAATCCTTACCGAGGTGCTTGGCTGGAGCGGAGGACAGCTGGGATGCGGGGAACCGTAACAGAAGGATTGCTGAAACGGTAACAATAGTGCCGGGGTTGGACGGTCTCAGGGTCTACTCTACGTTCTCGACCCTTACAGATGTTCCCAAGTGGGCAGAAAGAGGATGCGGCCGACTCTCAACATCATTCGCACTTTCGTGATGAGGGAACGGAATACGCAACAAATGAACTGAAAAGTGTATTTTACTGTATTAGTACATCACAAATTTAATTAAAGGGTAAAGGGTCTACCTTTGTTCGTGGCTTCTCTGTAGCCGCTGAAGCGATCAACAAGAGCGTCAAGAGACTGTTAAAATAAATATAAAGGGCGTCTGTAATACAATTGCGAAAAAAATGTACTTTTGGAGCTGAACATTTGTCCACTCGGTCATGTAATAACGCATTTTGTGTTTTTCGCATTCAGTATAAGGATCCACTAAATTTCCGGGAAGGAATTGAAACCGGATCTACTACTGCTCAGCAAGATTGAGAACTGCAATCGATTTTGCGAAAAGAGTGTATTCCAGCCCGTATGTTATGAATGGGATGCACATTTCATTGCCGCCCTTTTAACCATAGAAAAAAACTGGCTGCTGAAGAAGATTCAAACATCCTGCCCATTCTCGTCACACAGCCCTATGCACACCTCGTATTATTTTCACCGTTGTTGACATACTCCAAGGGGTTGGACCGCTCAAGAGCGATCGCATTTATCACTCTCAACCTTTCTCTCCTCTGGTTCTTTTGAGGAACATTAGAAAAAACGTGGTGTAGGTTCGATGCATTTTTTACGCACAGTAGCTGTAACTGTAGCGTGACATGTAGCGTGATATGTGATATGGGATATTCTCAGTCCTGTAAACACAAATGGACGAACATTTAGGTGTTCGTTTGTAATATTACTGCTGCCTGATAATTGAACCATGTTCCTCGTTATACTAATGGCTTATTGGATGGTATTGCCAAGCGACTCCGTAAACTTTACCTTGATTACCATTTCAATGACGGACGGCGATCGGAACGGATTTATCCTTTCCAATCCGGCAGCGGAGATCCTAATGAACATGCTACAGCAGTCCAATCCTGCCTTACAAAACTTTACGCACGTTTCACTGCGTTATCAAAACAACTCATTGACGGATAAGCAACTAATTAGGCTCAGGTCATCGCCAGAGGAATGTACAGAGGGTTCGCAACATGTTATGGAACTACTTGGGCCATTCTATTACGACAACCCACAGCTGTTTTCGGGGGACCTCACCGACCAATTCCCCATTCTAAACACTGATAGTAAGAAACAATCTACACATCGACGGGTCAATCTATTCCCATCGTAGACATGTACCAGTAGACATTTTTATCGCATCAATGCGACAGAAGTAGGTACCCTTGAATCTTTTTAGGTTGTGCTTATTCTGCTCTAGAGGTTGCGAATTTTGCAAGTGGTGAGTCAATTGGCCTGTCCCAGCGCACGACAGACACCTGGTGACACATGTTCCTCTCTGCAATAGCGACGTCCACATTTCTCGGCATGCATGCGAACACCCTGCAGTTCTCCAACAACGTCCGGTTCCCGACCACTTTGAGCTTATTTGCCATGCCGGACGACTTCTTCTCCTATACCTTAGGGTTTCTTGCACGACAATTTTCGTGGACAGAATTGAACGTTGTTCACATTCTCAATGACGGGAATGGGTACATGTTTGACCAGCGAACACACTTCTTCGCGTACCTCCAGTACGATAACCTCAAAGTTGATTTCTTTGCCTTACCAATGCAATGGACACCTGACGGGGAAGAGTACGTAGAATTTGACGAACAGACATGGAAGTTCGTTATCAGCAAACGGGGTGAGCCTCGCTTGTCCCTGCGTGTATGGTCGCAGTCATTCTATTTGTAATACGAGTTGTCTACTTATAGTGACTCTTATTTTGCTACAACCGGACATATTGAGGCGGTTTATGGTAAGACCCAGACATGTTTGAAAGACCAATGAAAAAATTATAGCTGAAGACTGTTGTACATTGTGTTGTAGATTGAGGCGGGCGGACGCAATTTGACCAATGGAGATTTCGTAAGTTTACAGACATACTGGAGTTTATTCCCTGGAGTTGCCAATACGTTAGAATAATTTTTAACAAAACATTTTCTATTATTCAAAGGTATTCTTTACATACGGAATTCAAGGGACCCCATCTAAAGACAGTATTTTCTGGGCTACAGGAGGCCCAACTGATAAGGTTTGATTACAAATCGGCACAAAAAGAAATGTAGACGAACTAATAGCCCCAGCTTACAATTAGCTTGATTCTCAATGATGCCAGAAATGACTTTATTTTAGGCTGCATTTAACGCTTTCCGATCCCTATTAATTGTTCAAGATGGGTCCGACGAATGGGCTGGGGCGCCTAATCTGAGTCGAACGATCCGGTCGGAATACGCCAGACGGTACAACTGGACGGTGTCGGCTGAAGACCTGGTACGTGAATGAGCAATATGCACAATTCGCGAACTATGCGAGTTAAAAGCAATTTTGCCCGTTCGCCGAATTAATAATTTTACCTCGTACCAAAACTGTTAAAAATCTGCAGGCAATTGTTGATCCCATTCGGGCGTACGAATGGATGGAAGTTTTTGCTGAGGTCCGTAGTACTTTACCCTTAAGTATTTTACTTGATTGATTGATTATATAAAGCCAAACCAAAATCGCTCAATGTCCTCCACTCACTAGACTTTTCTGCGGTTGGAGACGCGCTTGTCCAGTATGGCCATCGAAGACTTCGTCAAGGAAATGGCCAATCGAACGTACCGCTTACCCTCGCGTAGCTTCTATCTTAACGAAATCGGGGCCATGATTATACCCGCACCAATACTGCGTCTGGGCCATTCCGGCAAATTTGAGGTACATCACGCACAGGCATCTAATGTAGCTACACTACAAAAGTGTAGCGGGTTCATTCAGACAGTGTCAGACTAATTTAATAATATTCCATCTTAGTAACTACTGTACTACTAAACGCTTTACTGTCCTTGACAGACCTTCTTGCAGTTCAGCATTCCGAACCACACCGTTCTTTTCCCTCATGAATCACTTGACTGGTTCGGGAATAATACCCTACCGCCTGATTTTCCCGCATGCGGACTGTACGGCGAAAAGTGTATATCGCAGAAAAGCAAAGGTGAGGATATACTTTTCTTTAATATGGAATAATAGCACACCGACAACACGCAAATGACTTTTCAGAGCTGCTTCAAATGCTGATACCTCTCCTGTGTATCGCACTGATCGCAGCCACCTTGCTGACGGCGTTTGTGATGAGGTGCGTCATTGAAATTACGGGTTGATTTGACCCTTGCGATGTAGTGGGATTTGTTTAAGAAAGGAATCACTACCGCACTTATACATATTGCAGACGAAAAAGTTCGAGCGAACACCTGGCTCATCTTCTAATCGAACAAAAGGATGTGCTTGTGGATAAAAGTGTTTCGCGTCTTGACAGCGAAAAGACTGTCGATGCGAGCGACGAACAGAGTGTCATGGGCTTAACCGGCAAATATAAGGAACAAAATGTGTTCGTGAAGACGTTGCATTCGCAGGCGGACCGCAAGAAAGTTACGCGACAGCAAGAAACCGCCATATTGCAAGGAGTCTTGAATGTAAGATTTCTGATTCCCTGAACGTTTGATGTACTCAAAAGCACTGGACTCAATCAGCCCAACCTTCAATCCTGTTTTAGATTTCTCGTGTTCGACACACGTACCTGGGAGACATTTACGGAGTCATTTTGGATGGAACCACGTGTCAGTTAGTCTACGAACGTCCAGCAGTCGGTGATATTCTAACGCTCCGCTCAAGGAGCCCAATTTTCGCCTATGTGGATGTGTGTCTTGCATTGATGGTTAATATTGCACAGGTAAATTCATCAGGGTGTTTTTGCATTAATAAGTTTCGATCTTTTGAGTAGACCAGTATGCACCTTGTCATATTCTGTCTGCGTCTCCCTTTGCCAGGGATTGCATTACATCCACACATCGACCTTGAAATATCATGGCTCGTTCTGCAGCGAAGTCTGCCTTGTGAACGAGCGATACACTGTACGAATCGGCAAGACTGGATTCAAACAGCTCGAGGACTTGCTGACTAGCACGCCTTTGAATGCCAGCCGAAACAAACACCGGCGAACAAGAGATGAGACACACGTAATCCAGGCCGCTGATATTCTTGCATTCGGACATGTCATGGTTGACCTTCTCTCGGCTGATGCAATGACTTTTACGGTCCCTTTTGGGCAGACTAAAGGAGCACTCTCCTCTATGACCCCGCAAGATGTTATAGTGCGTTGCTTAAACGTGGAACCTCAACATCGACCCACGTCAAATGACCTGAACACATGGGTCAAAAACTTGAAACTCTCCGGCACAAACGTGGTTGAAATCTTGCTCGGACGACTACAGACTTATGCAGACGAACTCGAAGCGGATGTTGCCGCACGATCTGCAGATCTCTTGGACGAACGGAAAAAGCTCGACGACCTTCTGCATGAAATGCTACCAAGGTTAGACTGCGATTGCATATAAGAATCTTCCAAAAATACCCCTTTCTTAACACTATTTTATTATTTGATAGCCTGGTCATTGCCAAGTTGCGAAATAACGAACCCATTCAAGCCGAATTTTTTGAGAGTGCCACTGTCTTATTCAGCGACATCCCCGTGTTCAGCCGCATCGTGGCAGAATGTGGTCCACTGGATGTGATTGCCTTCCTCGGTCAAATACATACGGCCTTTGATAAAGTAGTACCCCATTTTGATGCTTACAAGGTGGAAACCATCAATGACTCCTATGTTGTGAGTGCTGATTTTGATTCGCTTCACAAGCTTGTCACCATGCAAACTGATCGTTGTTATCCCGCTTAGGTCGTCAGTGGTCTGCCAATACGAAACGGTCAGAAGCATGCCGACGAGATATGCCGACTTGCCTTAAAATTACGAACGGCTGGAAATAAGATGCACTTGCCCACCTGGGGTGATATTACGCCTTGCCCTCGCTTTGGAATAAATTCAGGTTGTTAAGGAATACTCCTGCCACAACTACTATGTATTGGACACATTACTTAACTGTCTCAATCATTTGGTGCTGCGTTTTAGATCCACCGTATATTATGACTGCAGTGAAGCACGGTGTGTGCAGTCATAATGTACGGGTGGGTCTAAAAAGCAGCTCGAGAGAGTACAGTACTTAACTGCCACCGCCAAGAGCAGTCATCATTTACAGTAATGTCAAATCTTTCTTTAGGTCCGCTTGCTGCTGGAGTGGTTGGCTCGAGGATGCCGCGGTATTGTCTGTAAGTTAAAATCCACGGTCAAGTCGAATCCTTTTGAAGCTTGGTTGGGTACCTTCGGCAGTTTCGGAGATACAATGAACACAGCGAGCCGGATGGAATCTCACGGGCAAGGTAATCTTTTGTGACTATTTCCGGGACTCGGTTAACCTACCGTTCGCTAAGGTTACCATACAGCGCACTTGAATCAAACTTTTTCCTTTACTTTTGCAGCAAATAAGATTCACGTCAGCATCTTTTCTCGGAAAATGGTGGGGACCGCACATTCTGGATCGAACAGACAGTTTGAGTTTGTTTCGCGAGGGCTCACTGCTGTGAAGGTAAAAAATGTTTCCTATCAGGAAAATCAAAATGAATTGTACAGTAAATCGCTTTTTAGGGAAAAGGGATGATCGAAACATTTTGGCTACGTGCAGCAGACAGGAATGTCAAATCCGACTGATCAACCGCTCCTTACAGTAATATTCGTATAATAAAACAGACAATGGATTGAATGGCATTTTATACTACACGTCTTGCCTTCCGCCTATCATCTCTTCATTAATCAACTGTGCTCCTTGATTGCCGGTGAATTGCCTATGCATTATGGATTGCCCACTTACAGAGTACAGATATACAGCACTATGCAAGCGTTCTTTCGGAATTAAACGCCCGTTATTGTCTCTGCTTAATCTAAAACGCCGTTTAAGCGTGGGGTATTATTATTATCTTCATTAGCGTCCAAACGTATTTAAGCCTTTAGGTTCCGGGTACTCTAATTGGTAGCATGGTGGGAAGCTTGTTCTGTCATGCAGGACTGAGGAGACCCTCCACAATTTATTTCGGATCGCAATTACTATTCGTAAATTTTGCTCTCAGTTTGTTTTATTGTGCCATCGCAAACACTTCGAAAAGAGGAAGCGTTGTTCGCGTAGGATTAAGCTCTCGCTGGCCTTCGCTTATTCATCATGCACTCGGTTTTTTTTCTCCCGGATGTTGACCTAAGTTAACGGTTCACGGGTTCAAGTGTCAGATGGATCCTCATTATTATGCCTCATCCGTGTTTGCGGTTCTCCACGTCCTTTCTATTCATCTGCAGTTCCATACCGGTATGCATAACAAGCGTACTGGTTGCATCACCTAAGCGGGATTGCGTAAAGTGATTGTACGAATTGAACGTTTTGTAGCAGTACACTACAGTGGTCTCATTGAGAACAAAGCTAGAGTTCCCGGTGTTTTCTTGTGGGACAACTGACAATGTTCCTGAGGGTTTTGGCAATTGCTGGTGCCGTTTTCACTTCAGTGAATTTTCCCTTAATCACCATTGCTGTATTTGACAATGGGAGATCCTGAATGTAAAACTAACCAATCCATAATGCGACCTGATTAATATCTTAAAGGAATCCTATTCAGATCATCCGATGTCTTCCAAACTTCATGTATGTCTCTTTACGGCACCAAAACAGCTCATTGGGTGCCTTGTCGTTGAGATACTCGTATTGCAGACTTGCCTTAAAATTATAAACTTTCGGCCACTTGCCAAGTTAGTGGGACATTTCTCATGCCTTTGTTTCGGTATGGATTCTGGTAGGTTCCCCAAACGGATCCATTGATAGTACAGCGTAGTGCCAAGATCTTCGCAGAAATTTGCTTTATAACCTGCACTTGTCCCTAGGCCCCAGGCCCTAGGCCCAAATTTGCTTTATAACCTGTACTCGTCCATAAGCTGGCCTGATTGAATCAAGAATGCCTCGATATTGTCTGTAAGTCAATTACGGAAAATCCCGTAATAGATGTACATCTATGTGTTCTTCGGGTGTCTGAAACACTTTTGTTGCTTTTTGGATCAGGTTCGGTGACGCCATGAATTCTGCGTGCCGTATGGAGTGTCACGGTCAAGGTGGGTGTTGAATGATCAATTCTTGATTGATCCCGTCGTGCGACCAGTTTTGTTTGTTATTATTCGTTTAGCAAATACATTTCAGCGTATGTCCGAGGAATGTGGCTGGCGAAACTATTCTCAGATCACCAGGGTACGTTTATAAAGGTAAGCAAGTTGGCTTTGCGAGGAAAGCTTTCCACAAATTCTCAATGAAATATGCTTTTATTTTTAGGGTAAGAAAATGATTGAGATCTTTTGGTTGCAACCTGCAACTTTGGATCACATCGTGACGGTGCACACGCATTGCAAGTAGCATCAGAATAAAATATGGGCTACAGCTATTTTACCCCTTCCTTGTAGTGTGAGGGGCCCAATAGCACCTCGACTATTTTACCCCTCCCTGGGGCTCAATAGTATCCTGGCTATTTTATCCCTACCTGGGGTCCAATAAATCCCTGGCTCTTTACCCCTCCCTGGGGTCAATAAATCCCTGGCTACTTTACACCTCCCTGGGGCCAATAAAACTCTGGCTATTTTACCCCTCCCTGGGGTCAATAGAACCCTGGCTATTTTACCCCTCCCATGCTGTCCGTTCGTCTGTCAGTTCTTCCGTTGTCTGACCGTCTGTTCTGTCCGTCCGTTGTCTGTCTGTCCGTCCGTCCGTCTGCTCTTTATCTATCTCTCCGTTGTCCGTCCGTTCATCGGTCGTCCGTCCGTCCGTCTGTTGTCCGTTCATCCGCCATCCATTCATCCGTTGTCCGTTCTTCGGCCGTCTGTCTGATAACAGACGGACGGATAACGGACAAACGGGCGGACAACATGGAGGGGTAAAATAGTCAGGCTTTTCTATTGGACTCTTGGGAAAGGTAAAATAGCCGGAGTGCTATAGGGCCCCCATCGATGTATCCAGGGAGGGGTCAAATAGCCGGGGTTCTATGGGGTCCCAAACAGGGGGTAAAATAGCCACTCATTAAAACCACCTTGTAATAATGCCCTTGAGCTATGACTTTGCTCGAAATTTCAGAGGACCTCTAACCCATTAGGATCTCAGTTCCTAACCAGAATTTTAAAAATATCTGCACCGAGAAGACGTACCAGTCGACCTGTCTCGCATCCCATGTAAAATATCTAGCCTAATTTTTTAGTATATACAATTTATCGGACACTTTGTGGGACCATACGTCACTGGTTCGTTGCTGCGGTCTTTCCTCTGTGAAATGGTTCATCGTAATTGACTCACCATTCACCAATTTATTCTACTGCTCACGTCTCTACCCAGCGCCAACTATAGTACACGAAAGGATCAGAATAGCCTTGTGGGTATTAACGAAAATATGAAACAGTATTGTCCTTAGTTTATAAAGTTATAAAATTAAATATATTTGGAATACATGTACATTTCTAGAGCTGTGTATCAAGCTTAATTTGTTTCTCCGGTTCGGCAGTTTCGTCAGAAGTTGGAGCGACCTGATACTGATACTTTGCTCCAAGAGACCGTTGACTTTCCTCTTCCAATAGAAGAGTCCGATAACTTCGCACTGCCTCCATGCACAGCACCTGCATATTAGAATAAAAAGTCCCTGATAATATTAGATAAGGCTGATCGTCCGTTTAAGGCAGACGCTAGCTTTCATAGACCCGGCTTTTTGGCAGATGAATTCCAACTTACGCAGAAGAGGATGTTGAGCCAGTCTATGATAACCGTCGCGATCCAATATCCATCATGCGTGACGCGCTATATGCAATAGCATAGTTTTGGTAATATTAGGACATCCCTCAGCAAGAAACCGCAAATGTGAAAATATCGTCCACGTACCTCCTCGTCATCAAATGTCGCAGCCCCATAAATGTTAAAGATCACGTCACAGATGAGAAATACAACCCCGACACCTTCGAAAATAAGCCACACCAGCAGCAAGCATGGACTTTTCTGAAAATAATGCAATTTGAAGCTCAGGGCCAAACATCGGAACCATACGAATAACGTTGCCGGCCTCATAGTATTAATATACTGTGGCAAGTTACCTTGCGCAGTCCCCAGACGAGCGCCAATGCCGCAAGGAATACTAGGACGAGCACTGTGGCTTTTACCCCAATTTTGACATATCTAACGTGCTCATCCCGAAAAAGACTCACGACGACTAAACACAACGCCAGGGTGGCCGAAACCTAAAGGAAGGGGAAAATAGACAAATTTCAATTGTAACCAAAAGGTATCCACCGTTTAGGTAAACGCGGGAAGTGCATTGAAATCCAATTAATAAATACTCTGTAGTTATAAATTCAAACCTACGATCTGGTAAGCAGCCACTAGTTTACACCCAGTAAGCAAACTGCAGCAGAGGCAAGATTTCATGGTGATGCTGTGGACGCTGTATGCTGATGTCAAGTTCTCGGTTCCGTTCCGCTGATGCCAAGTCCTCGGTTCCGTCCGTTCCGCTAACTTCGAATAGTCAGAAATTTCGTCTCGTTCACGGAATAGATTGGAAAGGTGTTACAATTGAATCCAGTTTGATTAAGAACAAACGAAATGGGTCAAAGTTTTTGGTCCTGCTTGGAGTCTGCCATTCGGATCGTTGGTTGATACTTGAGGGACCGAGGGTACCTAAGAGAACCTCGCTATAGCATGCAGCAAAGACGAGTATATTTTTTGCCGGCTTGAAAACGCTGAATGCCGACGATGAAGAACAGAACTGAGAGAGCACGTGGAGCCAGAAATAACTTTGGAGGGTGTTAATGCATGGAGGGGATCAGAGAGATGCACTGTGATTTGGCTGCTCTCGAGGCAAAAATTAAAAACTAGATATTCCGGTTTTGTATAATGCAGCACAGCGAAACCTCTGGCAGTTGCTTAAGCGTGTTTCGTATTCTTTTTTCATCAAATGTATTGATCGTTAAAATGAAGTCAAATATGCTCAAGGCACCATAATGCATGCAGGAGAGGAAAACCGTATATGACCTCATGATCTGGCTGGACATCCTGAGCTCTTGTAGTCCTCGTACTGAAACATTAACTGGCCAAGATTTGGAGTCATTACGATATCTGCGGAATCTCTGTTGATGCGTTTTACCTTGCACCTATGCGTACAGTTGCGACACGGTGTTTCGAGCAGTCACTTGGAAAAACGGCGGACGAACCGGCGGTCGGCGCTACCATTCAAACAACACCGCTTTTTTTATTATCTTAATTATTTTCTGCCGTATGATTAATGTTAAATTCATTATTCGTGGACCATAAATTTCTGTGAGAAAGCAAGTAACTACACACTTGATTTTAACAGTTTCGCAAGAAAGTACTTGAGGGAATTAATAAGCAAGGAATTTCTAATATATCTATAACATTTTCGAGAGATCAATAAGGTGATCAATAAACAGGGAAATTCTTATATTCTAATTTCTTATATATATCTGTGACATAAAAACGGAATATGTAGAGCGTAAAACTGCCAGAAAAATTTGCATTCTACATGAGCAGGATGAATGAATACGCGTCATCAAACAAGTCCTCGTTTCTGATCTTCTTCCGGTGCTTGGTAGATGACCGGAACACCGTTGACTCCTGCCAATACTGCCCGGTAACTGCGAATTGCCTCCAGACAGATGATCTGCAAAGAACCCCAAGACAGGGTCATAAAGTAAGACGGATTGGAAATGGTCTGTGCAATGTGCTGCCTCATCAGCTTATTACATTGAGGATAATGTCGGCAGTGATGGCAATAATGTAGCAGATTAGTAAGCTACTCCTGACTTTCATGGCGGCATTCATTCCCAACATCAGCTGGAAGGGGAAGATACTGCAGCGGTAAGATCTCGTGAAACAGTTATAATATATCAATCAATAATCATACAGAGATATTGTCAGAATGTGCAGTTTCCTCCGAATTTGCAGTTTCTCCGACATCTACATCTCCATAGGTGTGATCATCAAGAACTGCGTAGGTGTATATCAGAATGATCAGGATTACGACTTCGAGGACGATCCTCACGGATTGAACGATCATCCATGACAGCAACAAGCAACGATCTTTCTGTAAAAAAAAGTGAATGGAAATGGTCCAGTCTCTTTTCTGTCCGTGAAAATCTTACCCGCTTCAGTCCGTATACCAGACCTAGTGCAGCGATGAAGATCACCAGGGGGAATATGACTTCAAAGGTACGAATACCCAGACTAGTTGTCTCCCCGTTGACGAAGCTGAAGAGGATGGCACACACGCCGAGACACGCCGAGACCTAAACACAAGTACGAAAAGTGATTGATGTCTCACTTTTTCTGCTGAAGGAGCAGTCCTTGGAGTAATAAAGCTGTCAGTGACACTTACAAAATGGTATCCCGCGACACATCTGCATCCTTGGAGCAGGGAACAGCAGAAACAGCTCCTCATTTCTATCAAAATCGTTTAGCAATGAACAGATAAAAGAAGTGTGAAACCGCACAATTGCAGACGTGGATAAGGTCGGATCAGGTGAGGTTGTGCGTGCGGGGATCCGATAACCGCATGTGACGCACCCGCATTGCGTGGTGGGACTTCATTACTACTCCGAGGACGACGGGACGCTGAAAAGATCAAGGGCTCCAATTCCCCACGCTTGTGACATTTGGTGTCAGGCTACAGCATACTGCAATAACTTTTTTTCCTCTTTGGTAAAATCAAGGAATGTCCACAGACATACGAGTACTGGAATGCCTGTGTAATGATCCCCTGCTATGATGCTTGTTGTGAGCTCCCTGACTTACCGCTTCCCAAACTCCTGCTCAGAGTTTCGCAGTTGATACCCGCCAGCCCGGATCGATATTTCTGGCAGCAAAAAATGGTGTTTGGTACTGATTATGTTTTGCTAAGGACCAGGGGAAATGCGCCATCTGTCGGTACAAGACACAGTTACGGCGACACCTAGCGGAGAACCTTAACTCGTCCTGGGAGGACGCCCCAGTAGTTGGATGTGTTGTAAAAAAAATCACTAATTTAAAAACATAATATTATACAGCTAGTTTATGTATTGCATCAATTACACAAGGCTCATCGCACAACCTTGAAATTGGTGGAATATACTGACAAGCCTTGGTAACACTTGCAATATTGCGACGCATATAGAACTGGCAGACTTTTACACAATTGTCTGCACAACTAATTACTCTACCAAAACCTACGTGGTTGTCGGTAAGTTCAGTAAAATTGGAGCTTTTATACGTTACTACGTTAAAGTACTTTGAAGTTTCACAATGATCCGGCATAAAGCTAGTCGGTGATTTGTTGAATGTACAACTCGGTGATCTCTTCGAGTGTATATAACTTGGCATGCTGGAGGATCATTAAAGGTCCGCGCGTTTTCTCTCGTAAACGCGGAGCTCGACCAGCGAGTGCCCCACCGCTAAAGACCATCAATATCCACGGCAAAGGAAATAAATCAAACGGCAAACGACTCACTGCCACCCATTAACGACCAACTCTCAACTCCATCAAGTCAATTGGATAAATGATGCTGGTTTTTTTACCCGGACTATACTTGCGAGTTATACGGCTTTCTGACGCTCTCTTGGAAGGAACGCATACAACAACGCGAGGCCGCACAGCTGACTTTGCCGCCATAAATTTTAATTAAGAAGTTGTGAATGTCTATGAATTACAGAGACTCTGTGTCTATGTTACAGACATAGACCTTCAGGATGTTAAGATGTCAGGATGTTGGCGGTAAGCTGATAATTGCCTAACTAATGAACTCGTCAGACTAAAATTTCTGTGTTTTTGCCGTACTCTGAATGACAGTTTCTGAACTACTTCCTCTACTAATACTCGCAGTCCTAGTGTGCATGCATATGTATGCATAGGCGATTATTTTGTTGCGGTTGATTTGACGTCCCTGCAAGCGTGTCGGACAAGACCCACTTGGCCTCAATCCTAGGACGGTTGCTCTTCTCAATCCTAGGACGGTTGCTCTTCTCAATCCTAGGACGGTTGCTCTTCTCAATCCTAGGACGGTTGCTCTTCTCTTTCAAGGGCCATTTTTAATTTTGATAACTTGCTCTTGCGTGGCAGCGTAAAGTCTACTGACGAGGAATCCGATAATGTGACGCTGGGTTCGCAGCTCCCTTGTGCAGACGGACACACTACGACTTTGTATAAACCATTCGATGGGACAGCCGAACAAAAAAACACGTGAACAACGAGTCAACTTGCTTTTGTTGCAAGTGCTATCAAGTGACGCACTCCGTAAGATGGACACTTGACTTTAAATACTGATAGGCTAATTATTTGTTTAGATGCTGTAATTAAAAGTATGGCACAAGCAACATCGGACAGCACATACGAGTGATACGACCGTACGAGGCAGCTGCAGTGACTAGTAAGAAACATTTAAATGTATTAATTTTTTTGTACTCGTGTATTCTTATTATGTTCTGTAATATAATAAAATTGACGTTTTTATCGACAAGATTTCTATTTATCTAAACAAGTACGAAAAAGGGAAACTCCTGCTAATCGGCACCCACCATTATGAACGCACGCAACCAACCGACGAATCAGAGACTCTAATCAAAGAATAGGGCGGGGCATATTTTCTGTTGCTCTCTCTCTCTCTCCGGCGCAGTTCAGCTCTCATTCCGCACGGTTGTTCAGGAGGCGAAAACAGCCGTTCACGATACACACATACCCTGCCGTCTCTCGCTCATTCTTTTCTCATTCAATTTCACATGTTCGTCGTTGCCTGAGTCTGACCACACACCACACCGCACACACTCTGTCCAACGATTATTTAAAATCTCCACAACGGCTTCAGCTGACCCGCCTAATTACCCTCACTTTTACTCTGGAGATCCCCTTTCCCCGCACACCGTCATCACCATCCTCTCAATCTCCTCATCATCATCACAATCGTCCGAATCGGATTTCCCTGTTCCCAGCAGGACGGCGTGATTTTACGTGATTCCTCTCCCGCTATCGCACGCAGAATCACGTTGTGAATCATCCTTCATCCTTGCCGGCCTTACATATTATGCCATAACTCATCAGTCGGATCTCGGGATGAGAAACTGACCAGCTGCACACACGCTCAGGACTTACACGCGCTGGTATTGACCGGACCGTGTCTCATTTGTCTCATCGCTCTTCGATCCCGGTCGTCCATCCAATTCCTTCGGGGACGCACTTCCCGTCGAAAGCCTTGAGAAACCTTTTTGCCGGACAGAAAGGAGGAGCGAAAGTTGTGTGTTTACCCTGCGTTCAACATTCAAACGAGCCCGGCATCCAATTTCCATCCCGTCTTCTTCATCATCATCTATCGTCCTCGTCGCTCATCATGAGCGCAGTCTGCCTATGCAAATTCGCCGCCACGCTGCTGACCAAATAAATACATTATCTGTCAGTCAGTTTCGAGAGGCCGAAGGAGGGGTACGGACGGGACTGAAGGAAGAGAGGCAAAAAGTAGCCATTGGCAATTTATTTTCAAGTGTGTTGGCGACGGCGGTGTTCCTCTTTCCTACCCTTATCGAACCAGGAACCACTCCACCCAAACTAGGAACCACTCCACCGAAACCAGGAGCCACTCCACCGAAACTTGGAATCACTCTACCGAAACCAGGCCGCAGCAGTCATGCTGGGATTATTACTATCGGATGCCGTGCGGCGACGGATACATTTCGGCGGGCTGCTCGTCGTCCTTCAAGTCCTCCTTGCATGTGCCTCCGCTCTGCCCACAGGTAAGAGAAGTCCGCGTTATAACTGGGCGCTTTGGCTCAAGTTGAAGTGGCCGCAGCAGGAACGGCAGCTGACATTTTTTCGAGTGGTTCCCCGCGAAACTTGAAAGAGAATGAGGGCTTCCCTTCCCTTCCATACCCTCATTTCGGAATCATAACTCGAGTGGCACATTCCACCGTAATGATACCGTCAGTGTCGGTGTCTATGGTCACTGTAGGGTGGATGCAGCAGCGCAGGACGGAAACTTTCGTCCAGACGCATTTTTGAAATAATTGCAAGAGTAATTTGTTTTTCAGTGTTTTTCCGGTGTGTGTTGATGGTTTGTTTTCGGGTTGGTCTGTTCGGTTTATATAACAGTTTTGCTCGAGAGAGAGAATGAGAGAGAGAGAGAGAAAGATGATGTTGGTGAGGATGACATGCGAGGTGTGTAAAGTAGCAGATGGAAATTGGCTTGTCACTCGTAATGAGCGTTTAATGAGGGCTGACTTTTGACAGTTCCCAATGTGGACCACAATATTTAGACAGATGGAAACGGAGCCCTGACGCTCCAAAAGCACGATCACAATCGAGGACCGATCTCGAGGAGTATATTCAGCCTGAGTTTAAGTTTTCCATATCACAGACGATTATATGCGTTGTTGTTGATTCGTAGATCAACATTGCGAGTACTGTTTTATTTTCGAGTTCGACAATATATTTTTTATTTGATGGTCACTGGGTTTCCACTGCTTTCCTATCGCTAGTTGCCATCTGTTATAGTCACCCAGATTATTTTTCTCCCACTTCCCAATGGGCTGGGAAAGGAGCACAAATTCCCGGGCCTTATTAGAGGGCCTGCCACAGGGCTGTGTGTTTACCATTGTAGTGGGCAGTTTTACAGCTTAGTGTGTTGACTTGAAAGATAACAATTTGATGATTGATCCACACGTCGCGTTGGGTCGGGACCGTTCCTCGCTAAACACACTCCAGCAACACGCTCGGGCACGGGAGCCTGTTTACGTAGAGAGAGAGAGTCATATACACCCATGAAAATTATATTTCATTGACGAAACGATAGAGAAGGGGCTGGCAAATTCCTAAACGGAAAGATTTGCGGGTAATTTTAAAATCGCCGCTCGTCAAAACGTACACGGCGCAAAGTGAAGCGCAGCGGGTGTCCCGCCTGCGGGCCATTTCATCGTTACCGCACAAATAAAAGATATCATCGGTTGTGGCCTGTCTGACTGTCTGTCTGTCTGTCTGTCTGTCTGTCTGTCTGTTTGATGGACAGGGGCCACTTTAAAGTGAAAATGTTTATAGTGAAACATGCCTATTCACTTTTTAAAGTTATTCCAATGCGCGCGGCTATTTGGGTGGCTATCTTGTAAAGGGGGGCCATTTCATATGCAGCATGCATTTGATGGACATGGAAAAGACAGGTTTCTTACAAAAGCGCGCCGAGCGACCCCGGTGTGTTGACAGTGACGGATGATGACGCGATCCTGTGAGCCCGCGCACCGAAAGTCGCGCGGCATACATAGATCAGGGCGCGCCTTTATTATGCAAAACATTGACCATTCAGGAATGTGTGTGTGTGTCTGTCTGTCTGTCTGTCTGTATCTGTTTGTGTGTAGTGCGCAACGTCGCAATGATATGTGGCTTTCGCGAAATGATGCTGCTTCAAGAATCAGAATCAAGTGCAAACCTCTGACTGTCTCTCCGACTGGCTGTCTGTCTGTCTCTCTGACTGGCTGTCTGTCTGTCAGCCCGGCAAGCATCTTCCATCATTCTCATATCTTGCTACAAACCAGGTCAAACATGCGACTTGTCTAAATTCTTGCAAACTAATCTGCACTGAATTGTTTCTCGGTATTATTTCTTGGTATTATTTCTTGATATCACTTTTTAAAATAATTTACACTGCACAAACTGTAAAATTTATCACTTTAAAAATGATTCTTGCTGTATCTTTTTTTTACGATGACCGAATCGGAGGAATTCCAACCAGACAGATAACACTCGAGTTTGCTAACGAATAAAATCAACATTTACTCGATGGAAAATGCATCCGATAATAATAACGACGGTTCCTCCTCTTTTTCTTTCGGCTCCTGGCGTGCGCATAATTACAGGTTGCCCTCCGAATAGGGCACTCACACACCCACACAGAGCGTCCTATTCATCCCTACCCCTAACCTCACTGCTCCCGAATAAAAGTTTCCCCACTTTCGGGCACATGACATACCACGCTAACGACTGCACTCGAAAATGGACCGTAGGCCGGACTCCCCTATACTAAACACCTGCCCTGTTCGCTCAATCGATTCTGCCGTCTCTCTCTCGCTTTTCGCCTATCACTTCCTTCCGTCTGTCCCTCCATCGCCATCCAATATGCAAAACAGATCGACAATTGTCTCGGGCTCCATTTTCGAGTCCAACAAGGTCCACTTTTGACCACTATAATTTAGCGTTGTATGTCTGTCTGCCTGTGTGTGTCTGTGTGTGTATGGACGTAGATGGAGCGTGACCATCATTCGGCGGTACAACTAGCAGTTAGAGTTGCATCGCATGCGGTGCGGCGGCGGAAATGCTCGAAGCCGGATCAGGTTACCCACCCCTTGGTTAGCAAGTCGTGACTGCGCGAGTGCTACATTAGACGCCGGGGCGGCCAAGTAGGCAGAAGATTTAAATTCGAGACGTGGATGTGGACGGGAAAGATGAGCCCTTCTGAGGGCCATTTTGGTCATTAGTCGAGCTGCGGATTATCACACATCCTCCGCGAGTAAGGATTGGCGGAGAGGGGAAGGATAGACACTTCACAATGGGATAGATCAGCCGTGGCTGCGTCTTAACAGGATTACCTAGACGTCGGTAAAATCTGCAACTATTGTAGTAATGTACCTTTCGCAGTTTAAGCAATTTTGTCGGAACCTACAAGACAATGGAAATATTTTTGGCTAAATTTGAAAAATATGCCGTAGAGTATAATGTATCTCTAAATTTATTTATTTTAGTTAAATTGTAAGGAGATTTTTTTTACCTGTTTGCATACATTAATAAGTTGTCTCTGCACTCTGTAAATGTTTAATGGCTACGTACATTAAGTTTCTTGGGTCGCTCGCTTAGAACGCAGTTGGAGGTGGTAAGCGACAGCCTGAACAGACGAAGACTTGGGCAAACAAAGGAGCGTTTACCTTTATGGCCGTTCGATAATGATAATAAGAGCCGTTCTGATTATTTGTCCAGATAATTAAGGACCCATAAAAGAGGTACTTTTCCGGCCCTTATCGTTTGCCACTACACCCACAGCCACTGTACAAACTCCGGACCAGGTAGGTAGCCCTTGGCTACTTCAAACGCCGTGATTCCCCATTAATCCTGCCGAACAATGATGGCTTCGAAGAAGAAAGCTGGCGTGCAGTTGAATAGGGATAACGGGCAGGCAGATGTACCCGGGTAAACGCCTGATTTACCTTCTCCTTTCATGTCTAATCGCCGTGAAAAATTCATTTTGCCATCGCTGTCTGTGGTTTGTCTTTTACTGGCTTTTGTCAATGCCTTCGTGTTTTGTTCGCTTTACGGGAGAATAAGAGAGCACGAAGATGGCAATGCAGGAAGAGATCGTGCCTTTCTTCGGGCGCGGTTCACTGTTTGATGGTATTTCGGGGTAGGTCAGCGGAGTTTCTTCCAGACAAAGGATGATTTGTCCTGCATGAGAACGAAAAACCTCCCGCAGACATTCCACTGCTCAGTACATCTGTCAATGTGTCGATCTAGTCTGTCTGTCTGTCTGTCTGTCTGTCTGTCTGTCTGTCTGTCTGTCTGTCTATCTCCCTGCCTGCCTGCCTGCCTGCCTGCCTGCCTGCCTGCCTGCCTGCCTGCCTGCCTGCCTGCCTGCCTTACTGGCATCTTCCATGTCTTCATTCTTCGATGAGAATATTGAAGGGCTTCTTAAGAACCCTCAGCAAACATAACTGTTGGTTCGGAGCGCAAATAATCCGTTTAGCATACCTCTTTGTTCTACTTTCGCCAATTGTCCGACATCCCAGCTGAATGACCAACCATTTAAACTGACACCCGGCTTTAGCCTTTCTCTTTTTTTCTCCTATCGGTCTCGGTTCAGCACGCGTTCCGACACAAGGTATAATAATAGCAGCAAAGACGGCAGACAAACAAGTGCCGAAAATCTGTCATCCATCATCCACCTGCGCGCGCCACGCTATCATTACGGATGGCCACCGAAACAGCGAAAAAAGTGAATGATTTACAATGGCGCTACCATGGCCTTCAATTTCGTCATTCGCATTTTGTTCATACATCGTACATCATTTTAAAAGTGTTCGACATACATTATAGTGCAGGCTCTTAAAAGTCAATTATTATACAGTGATGTTCTAATTTGCCATACTTACTCTACAGAAGTATATAGGGAAATATTCATTTGACATTTGCAACTTTGTTTTAAAGGCCTTTATAGAGAATAAGTGTTCTACACTTTCCAGCTCAGTTTTTTTATTGATTCAGTAACCCGTGCGATCAAGTGGAGCACAGCTTCAAGTTTTTTTGTAATTTTAAGTTTTTTGCCCTCTTGCCTGAACGTACAATTCTACAGTTTACGTGTGTCGCATTCCGGTGTGCGCATCTGTGTAACGTCACGAACCGGTCTAAAAGAGCTTATGGCCGTGCAGAAGAACACTCTGCACGTGTGTTAGACCCCCTTTACCCAACGATGATGATGACTTCCGGTCGTGTTCCCATTAGCTGAACCTGGACCCATAAATGAGCTTAGTTAACGGACTTTCCCTTG
>LRSR01003868.1:0-11267 GCA_001579985.1 Hypsibius dujardini
GCCACATCAGCCACATCAGCCACATCGGCCACACCAGCCACATCAGCCACATCAGCCACACCGGCCACACCGGCCACATCAGCCACATCAGCCACATCAGCCACATCAGCCACACCGGCCACACCGGCCACACCAGCCACACCAGCCACACCAGCCACACCGGCCACATCAGCCACATCAGCCACATCAGCCACATCGGCCACACCGGCCACACCGGCTACATCAGCCACATCGGCCACACCGGCCACACCGCCCACACCGCCCACACTGTGCCACGATAGTCACACTGTGTTACGCACTGACCCCACATACTAAATGACACAAGAGCAACACTGTTGAATGCATGGCTACACGGGCTGCATCAATTTAAGATAACTGGTCTTTTTTTCATGTGTACAAACCTTGACATACCTATCATAGTATGGGCCTGGAGGTGATCCAATGATTCAAAAGTCACATGGTTTTCAATTCATCAAGTCATTTCTGCACTAACGACGAATTAAATTGTCCTGAAGTTTATACTGAAAATTTTGAATAATTTAATTTTGAGTACACATACAACAAACAAAGTTGTGACAAGTATTCTTCAAATCGACTTTCGCTTTTTAAATTGTTGTTCACATGTCAAGATAACAATGTTTACTACATAATTTACAAATTGCCCGGTAAAAAATTCTTGAAAAATTGAGGTGGTACACCAGTCATTGACTCATTTTTCCAAATGGATTACCTGGAGGAGAACAAGGAGAAGTATTTCGTCCCCGCGGAACGGCGACGCTTCCCAATCCCAGTATACATCCACGCCGTCCAAGCCCCAACCGCGCAACTTGGCCGCAATGGACGCTGCAAATACTTCCATGCCTTGAACTGTGGCCGTGTCGCTGAAATCGTGCGTCCTATTTTCGCCACCCACACTTAGTATCAACTTGAGTAAGGGGAATGACGCCTTGTGTTGGCGGAGTAATCGAAACAAATCTGCAAAATGAGAAAAAAATGGATTATTCAATGTTGCGCCGAAAATTTGCCAGTTTTACAAAGCTTGAAAACTGTCGTGAATTCAGCGATAAAACAACTGGGATTATGATGTCCTTAATGTTTAACCACGAGTGGTCCATAAAAGCAAAACCTCTGAAGGTCGAACTACAATTTCGCATTTTCGTTCCGGATTCATCGGACGAAACAAATTTTTCGAAATAGAATATCTCAAATTATAACTCAAGTAATTTCAAAGTTTGTCCAGTGAGTTTGTCCTGATTGCATGTCGGAAACGGATATTTATTTGCACTTCCTGCTTTTTAACTGGGTGACATTATCGTCACTTACTACTTTCCTGGCAAACTTTGGAAATGTTTTTATCATCCTGTAATGAAATCTGTATAGTACTCTGAAATTCGTAAGTTAGCCATAAGGCGTACCCGTGTCGCTTGGTGAGGTTAGTGCCAAAATCAAACTCTGGATACTTCCGCTGGGGATGATGATGTATGTGCACAGGCTGGGATCCAAATTTTCGGCCGAGAATTCGGTAAGAAATCTGACGTCAGAAAAGTCGGCGTCTTCCGGATAAACGCAACCGCGATGAGGCAACTGGAAATGTGGATCTGTGACAGCTTGAACAAATAAAAGCGATGTACTGACATATCTGATGATCTTTGAAACAATTAAGATCGGCTAAAAAAAATCTAATTTAGCTTACTTTTTGTTATATTGCTGTGATTTTCCGGCAGGAACTGTACGTTTGGTGTAGGTGGGGCATGATTTGAATCCGTTCCGACTCCTTTTTGAGCTTTTACTTGAATTTGTTCTTGAACGGGATGACCTCCCGTTAATGTCTGCGTTGAGTTGCTATCATTTGCTGCCTGCATTTGCTCATGAGATTGGGATGACAACAGAGCATGGGTGGTCGAATTGTTAGACTCGGCTTGAACATCGTGAGAAACGGCTGTAATTGATATTGAAAAGGCTTACTACATACAGAAAAGTGAAAACAATAAAAGCATTCTCCACGGTGTACATTATACGGATCGAAGAATCCAGTAATGAAACTCGGAAGCACATTTTTGCACTGTTTTCTTCCTTACCTTGCAATGCCATACAAAATATTATAATATTCATCGAAATAGCTAGCATTTGACAACTCTCGTTGTTTGATCTTTATTTACTCTGCGTCGGCTCCAAAAATCAGTAAGTATCGTTTTAAATTTTAATATTTGTCTGGTCTGTTAAGATGATCTATAAGAACGGAAAAAGTGTTTTTAGCGAGCCCCCGGGCTGTCGTGAAAATGTTGACAATATTCGTCACTCTATACCAATTGCGCAGCACTATAAAAATAGCCGAAACACTGTCACGTTGCTGCCGATGAGTTTGTTCGTCACACCGAAAAAACAGGTAAATAAGAGACGCGTCGAACGTGTTTTCAGAGTCGAGAAAACAATTTCTGTCTCTTGATCGAGACTGATACGACATCGTTTTTTGTTACTCTGCTAAAAGCAAAGTAACGAACTCGTTTGTTCTTATGTAAGGTTGGCGTGTTTTCTAGAAACCGGTTCACAAGAATTGATTTCCGCAGAAATCACAAATGTACTGCATACAGTAAATATCACATGTCGACAAACAAAATTAGCAGGTTAGTGAACGATTCTAGTCAGGATTGCTTATTCCGCTTGTAGAGAGCAGCGACCGTTTCCACTTATGCGCTCAGCCAGGGTCCCAGATCCATCGGTCTAATATCGGAACACGACAGGCGTGAATTCCTGCAAAACAAAAAATATAATTCTATAGACTACACGGTAATTAAATTTTCCCGAGGGCTGACTTAGTGACAGCAGATGCACTCACGAATCGGAAACTGTGCGAAATACGCTGGCCTGGATGGAATTTATTCCGGCAACATTACTGCAGAGAACACTCGCCAGAGTGGTTTGCCGAATGGCATTGAGCTGATCTGAAAATGACCGTCCCAGAGTATTATGATTGAAAGTGAAGTCTTATTGTCCATATATGCAAGACTTTTAACTGAAGCAGGCCAAACGTACCATCAGTGAGGCGTGACGGCAATGGAAGATCATTCTCGTACCAGAACCGATCGCCTGAACGAAAACGTTGAAACTGCTCTCCGATTATGCAGCTAAAGGTAGGGCCGATTATACCCCCGTTCACAGAAGCCTCTGCAATTCCCGCTGGGTACAGGTCAATGTCTTTCACACTTCTAAAAAATATAAAAACATGAATGGAGTGATATCATCCAGCGGTAACAGACAAGTGACGAACTGCCCGTTTTCAGTGCGTTTGCTCTTATTGAAGTCCATAGAATTTTCTCTCTCAGCCTAACAATATTGTAAAATATTTAGGGAGTAAAAACTCGTTGTTTTCTAAATGCTAAGCGGGAAGCCAATCGATTCTTGCTGCAGAGAAATCGTTTCTCGGTAGTTCCTGACAGATTATTTATTTCGATACGTCACTACTAATGTATGGACAACGATTTAATACCTAGATTGAGCTGAAAATGTGTTTGCTATGTCATCTCACGCTTCGTTCCCGTTTGTTTTTAGGCCAGATTGCTGATTGTCAATCAAATCAGTCGAATTGGTGCATTCCATTTTCACAATGCCAAGTAGAGTTTAATTTCTCCTCGACAAACGAATCAGAAATGCTCTATTCTGCAACTTCTTGTGGGCTATTGAACGAAAAAGCTTTGTTAATAACTTCGTGATGTGACGTTGTGTTTCATTAAAAAGTTGAGCAAGTAAATTATCTAGATTCTGAATATTTGAAATCAATTTTCTATCGACTGGCCACCGCCGAAGTTAATCTGGAAGTAAATGCACAAAGTCACTATCTGTGGAATTCGCAATTGCTGATTGCTATACTGTGGTCAACGAATCGTTGCATTTTACTTTGATTCCTAAATGTTAACTGTTTTCCGACCTATCAATGACTTGTGAATGAACTTATTAAATATTATCATTGAGAAGCTACAGTAAATATTATTTTATTTTATTTCGCTCAAGGTTTAGCCAGTCAAACAAAACTTGCTAAACATTTCGAAAATCGGATTGATTACCACGAGACAATTTGGTTGTTGAGGCACGATAGGGACAGAAGGGGCGTTAGTCTAGAATCGAGATCTGTTTCAAAAACTTACTCATATATTTTGGCTAATTTGTCAATCACATCGTCCGAAAAAATCCGCAGTCCCTTCAGTCCAGGAAAGTTATCTGCCGTCGGGAGACCACACAACTTTCTCCAGTTCATGTAAGCCGGCAGTCCATGATCTCGTCCCCGTTGTATGTTGATACTGATCAAGTCCAAACCGAACAAGGCCGTCCCATTAGTAGGAAAGAGTTGCTGCGACAACTCCGTTGTGGCACTGTTCTCGACTATCTTTCCGCTTTGGTCCGTCATGCCGCGCAGCACTTCGTCCAACATGCCCACCTGTATCGCCAAATAACTTAGTTTTGAAAAATAAAAAACAAGTACAGTATGCTGTGACATTACATCAAAGCCCAAATTAAGTTCGAGCTGATTTTTAACTGGCATGCAGATTTTCAACGTTAAGTTTAGAATTTTGAAATACATACGAACACATTTTTCGCCTGGATTTTCTTTCTTTCTTAATCAGGTCGAGAATCACATCACATAATAACGCTTGTTCATTGTTATTCAACATCCGATTTTTAACACTTTAAGCTTGATGGTTTGTTCTACGGATCGGGGCTGCCTTTTTTGGAAGGTGTGTATTGGGTCGGGTGCAAATCCTCAAGTTTAGGATGTGTTAATAAACAAATCGATTTTCTGAGCAATGAATAAGAGATATTTATACTACCTTGTAAATTTCGTTGGCCTTGAAGTATGTGTTGCTTAGACGAATTTTAGGAAGGGGCTCGTGCGCCTCCGATAAACGAGTGTAGACTCCTGTGACCATGGTGTGGCCAACGCGGAAGGCAGCTGCGGAGAATTCGTTGGCCAGTCCTGTGTGAGAAAATGACCTTACTCCACTGCCACTTTTTCAAGTGCGTCTAGATATTCCAACGGACCTGCATTGACTGTGGCATCGTAACCGTGATAGCGTCCTGACGGCATGAGATTTAGGCCCCATGTGTTCATAGCCTCCGGACCCAGTAAAACTGGAAGCCATTCCTGCAGTCAATAATCACACGGTAACTTACAATGTATTTTAACGTACATCTAATTGATTTTTTTTTTTTAAGTGAGTCGGAAACGCGAATGTATCTTATTCGGAACGACTGATTCACTTAGCGAAATCAAAATGCTTCTCAGATATTGATTGAACTGCTCGTAAACTTTTAGACTGTGACTTCTTTAACCTTTTCTGACCAATCCTTTGATATGGAAAAAAATAATTGGAATCAAGCAACCACAGTTTTTCGCCAAAAATATTCTTTGACTATTACTAATTGAAGAATGCCTGGGAAATATTTTGAGTGGTCGGTTATTCTTTTCAGATATTAAGTATTCCAGATATCGATAGCTCCTCAAAAATTGGAAAAAAAATTGATTTCTTATCGAATGTTAGGGAGTATCACGAGCAACCAACGCCGTTTTGCAGCTGTAAATCAGTATAATCCACGCCGAATACGTTTCTGGTAAAGTATATCGGTATCTCACAAAACTGCAATGCTACATAACAAACAGTTATTAGTACTATTATATGACTCATTTTTGATATTTCGTCACTGGAAATCAGTCAGTCGCATTTCATTTCTGAGATTGTGTAAAAACAACGTGGCATCGCCTTATTTTCCCCCATATGACGTCTTTTGCCGTGAGCGAACATTTTATATTACGTCAAGACCGCAGCTGGCAGGTGTCAGTTAATCATGTGAAATAGAAAAACAAAACCTGCTTTATCTCCAAATTATTTTCTCCAAATCCAATTTAAAAAAATTCAGTTTTCGGCTCACAGAAAGTCTTCCAGTTAATTCATTTTCAGAATTACATTACAGTCAAATGATCGATTACCAGCAGAAGTTATGCCCGAATTTCGAAGATATTTTTTCAATAAATATGGCTCCAACTGTGCAAAGATTATTTGAACGAGTAGGTAAACTGTTCATGAACTAATCGTGAGAAGGATTGTTGAAACTTACGTTGTAGACAATGTGCTGAAGCTGAGCAGCGATAATCGCGCGGGCTTCCTGGTACAGCGTTTCCTCATCCCAATCGGGGTTGATTTTACTCAGGGCAAAAGCCAAACTGTTATGCTGCCGCAACCAAAGTGAATGAAGTGTTTGAAGTCCAAGCTATCGAAACAAAATTTTATGCTCAAATTAGGCACGGCCGTTTATGTCTGTAGGTCAAGTTCTTTCTTACATTCACATTACAGCGCAGGTCTCCTAAAAATTCAGTGAAACTGTCATGAACAAATATAGAAAACTATGTGAAAACGCACTTACCAGCAAAAAAGCAGGGCTTATCTTTCGCCTGATTAAGGCAAAACATTCTGTCGATCCCTGGCAGTAAAGTCTCTCGCGGCTTTTGGGGAAACGGAATCGATACCGACATACCGCCTGTAATTTTCAAATCTTCCCGTTAATTTTTGTATTTATTTCAGTCGGATTGTCCGAATATCTTTAGGTGAGTTTAATATACAGTAGTAACCATACCTTCTTCAAATGAACGCAGAGGAGGCAAACCGAAAAATGAGTCGTTTCCTTTTGTTCCGTAAACTGTATTGAGATAGACCAGATAATGGAAGTATATCCCCCTACATTTAGTCGTTGCTCAATTTACAAATACTTATCGAAAATTTACTTTGACTGCCGTCGATGTATGCCGTCTGTTGATTAACCTGTTCACGGTAGCCGAGGTTGCAGCTTGGGGAAGGACCCGAAGTGCTTCGAATGAACTCCATACACGTTTGCCCATGCCTCAAATACAGCCAAACAATCAAAATATGTTAACAATATGACGGAAAATATTAAAAGAAGTGTCTTACTGCGAGTAAAATGGGTCATCTCTGGGAATGTCGATTGCTTAAGAATTATAGCATGGCGAATTATCATGTGTTACTAAAAAGCGAATATTAATGTGCAAAAACCTACGTGCGCAGAATGGGTTTATTTTGCCGCTTTTGGAACAACAGGCAAAAGGAACCTTTTCATCTCCTTGCTGAGGTTTTGCGGTACTCTAAGTGTAGCCAGGGGGAAAGGTAAATTCAGTAATTTGATTGTCAACATTGAATTAAAATATCATATACCGTGATGTCGTGATCCTGGAAGGACAAGAAGAAATCATGAATATCTTTAAGGATTGTAGCAAAATGAATGTGAGCTTACCAGAAATTGACCAAAGTGCATAAACTATAAATGCAAAATAAGCATTAGACGCTAGATTGATAGCAACAATTGCTGCTGCAATAAATGTTCTTCAGCCACACGCACTCAGAAATTTAGAAAAGTTGAACAAGATGAAAAACCCAGTATACAACAAACATATTTGAATGTGGTCACAATATAGACCAAAAAACAAAAGAATTCGGACTACATTATTTTGGTAACCAAACTTTTACTCGCATTTAAATGTGAATGGTTACCAAAATGTTTTCTTCAAATCATGAATAATTAATTGCTTATCTTGAAATGCCAGTTTAAGCCGTGCCGGTTTGAATTGGAACGCGCTTCAGACTTAAAAGGCGACGACTGAATAACATTGTTTGAGGGTAGCGTGAAGACGCTGTCATTCTTACCATGGTAGTCCAGGTAGGGGCCGGTCGCACTGTGGTGCCCACCAGGGTGGTGCTAACGAGTCGAGCGCTAGGAAGCGGCTGGTTTCTGGAGCTCCGTCTGGGTAAATTTTCTGAGCAAAAATGCATAAATTGCGAATAAAGCTCAACCCACCGAATAACACTTGGTAATGTAGCGAACAGAACTACGCGTAATTGGAGATTTTACCAGTGGAAAAATAATCGGGATCGAGACGCCTTACGAAAGTCGTGACCGCACTCCCTCTGCTTGGAAAGCAGATATTGTTGCATTTCCCAGAGTGAGTACGATACTTGCTTTTCGCGCATTGTTGCTGCGCGGGCGACGACTTAAGAAAATCCGTAATCGGTACCACAGGTCTGTAACATAATTAATAAACACCAAAATGTTAATATTAATGAACGAAGATCACTTTTCGATAAGTTACTTAACACCAGACTCTTCAAAGTGTGCCTTACATTTCCTTGTCATCACAGACTGCAGTTTTCGTTTTTCTGCCAGTGGTCGCCTGGACGGACGGCATAAGAAGATTTAAACTTGATGGCAGGTCCATCGTTTTCAGCGATGCTCTGGCGTCTGGGGATTTTGCACCTGGCATTCTGTTTCAAACAAAACATCAAAATTACTTTTAATTACGTGGAGATGGGCCGGACAACGTCCAAGATGAATATGGTCAGCAGTCAAATCGCAGAGTAAAACCGTACATTTTAGCGAAAAAATAATTAGCGCAGTTGGTGGGAAAAAAACATGGACAATCTTGAATTCCGTGAAACTTCTTTGAAAAACACCACAAAAATATTTAAACGTGCTATTCTTCTAATAACGTTAATTTAACAACTAAAAATTGTAGCATACAAGACAAAATATGTTTGCTTATCAAAAATGTTTCTTTCATTAGTCGCGTTCGATTTCTCTAAGAGCTCGACCAGTGCAACGCCTAAAATAGCGACGTCTTTCTACTTTTTATTTTACTCTTAGTAGAAGTCGTTAACTGGATTACTTAAGCACCCAATCGAACAGCCTCGACGAGTAATCCTGCTACGTGGCTCTAGAGCTTCGCACGATTGGAAGTTTAGACAGGCAAATTTTAGAAAGTTCTACTGTCCGTTATAAATAAAATATGGAAATATCGAAAACTCATGTATTTTTATGATGGAACGAACGACAACAACAAACGGTACAAACTAAAACGTAGTGAGCAGGAAGGGCCCACCGCATGAGGAAAAATATATATATCGATCGAATAGTTCCAAAAGAAAAAAATCGCTAGAAATTAAAATAAGAACCGAACAGAAGACAGCACATATACAAAAGAAGCAGGAATGCTTAAATGGTATAAGGAAATGGGATAGTGGACGAAAATAATTAAACAAGAACTCCCATGCGTGATAAGGCAAGTTGTTGAACATTAATTAAAATAATAAGCATTGACACACTTGTCCAACAAATGAAAATTATTACAACAGCAGGCAAAATGCGCAATATGGACTCACATTTTTTTGGACAATGAGCTTGCGAAATCCTCCACAACCAAAGCGTCCTTAGCCATCATAAGTGCATCAGGGCCCGTAGCGCCAAAAGCGTTTAATTGTGCCGCAGAAGAGGTCTTACTCGTGGTGGCAAAATCCGGCTTGTCGAACTGCTTGACCGCTTTGGCGACGGCGTCTTTGAAGTGATCTTCCACGAAATCAGCAGTCACCACGACAGGTTTCTGCAGCACAGTCCCCATGCGGCTCTGCAACTCTTGAGAGGCAATTTGCCATCCGCTCCATCCCCGACCGTAGGCATCATCCTTCCAGTAGTCTGGACTGTTTTGGAAATAGTTCCCATTTCTGCTTGATGAATCAATCGATCGACCACTACTACCAATATGTTGGGCGCCTGAATACACAACAGAGCAGAGATGATGTCAAAACAAAGTGGAAGCTCATCTGCTACAGTACTTACCTGCATTTTTGCATACGGCGAACAGTAGACAGCTCAATAACCACGACGCCATAATTCCTGGTTTTTTCATTCTGGAAAATTGTGAAGCAGAATTTAATTGGAACGGAACAATTTGTTGAATTTTTCTTTCTTTCTTTATCACTTGCTGCGTTTATCGTTTTGTACTAACGAGAAAAATAACCGGTAGTCAATAATGAATGACTGCCACCCGCAGGTGATTGTGAAAATGACAGTTCTTAGTGATTGTGGTAGCCGGTAACTTTGTGTAGCGCACGCGCTTTTTTTATTCATGTTTCGTCATCGCCTAAATTATCGGTATTCCGACGCGCGAAACTGGTCTGGTGTATTGATATGTGATACAGTAAGGGTATTCAAAGTTCGCTTATTTGCGGCGTTTATTTCGCCATTTCAAACTCACTAATCTCCCTGGTTTTGCACGCCCTTGCAACGGTGATACGAGGACACGCCCCCTGGCTTACCTGAGGCTGTGTCTCCTTCGCTAATCTCAACTCACATGGACCACTCACAAGACAGATCCACACGATCAGCGAGCAGATAACCGAGAAAAGGAGCTCCTTGGCTGCTTTTCTCGCTTATCTTCAAAACCAAGGAGATTAGTGAATCTGAAATGGCGAAATAATCGCTGCAAATAAACGAACTTTGAATACCCTCAGTGACTGCTGCGGAATAGGACTAGCGACCATTGAAATCGCATTGCAGTTGACTGCTTGCGGTACGGCTTCGAGGTACGAGTAGACCAAAGAAGCGGAACTGATACTAATTTTTCAAAAACAAGTTTGTTTCTGCAGTTTGAATCACTTGATATACTGTTGAGCTCACATTGTGTCTAAAATATTTAAATTCCGGTTTTTCTGGTCCATCACAACCAGTCACATGTTTTTCTCAAAAGTGCTTATGTTGGGTACTGGGGAACTTGTACCTGTGGCGCCCTTAATTTGCACCCGAAACGCTTGAATACATTATTTTATTGGATCAGGCATCACACAAAGAATACTTGAGCATTTCTGATTAATTTTCGAGAAAAACGAACAGACACTTGTTTTTGAATAATTTGGACTGGGGCGTCGTCTTCTGTACCAGTAAGGAGATTTTCCGGCCGGTTACTCATTATAGTTTCATCTGCGCCTCATCCTCGGTTTTAAATATTCCGCTCCTAAATTTTGTGGGTCGGTTCGTCGAGAGGATAGTTATGCACGAGATTCGTTTGTTATGAAAAAAAGGTGCTCATTGTGACGACCACTTTCGCGCCAGCGTGAAGGGACACGAGCTCCATTTTGAATAGTTCCGTTCAGTGTGACAGAACAGCTTAAAAATATAATATCCGTAGACTTTTGACTCGAACAACCACATTTATCGGTATTTCAGCAAAAAGGTAATATTAAAGTCGCCGACATTGCTCATGGTGGAAGGGCAAAAGCCCATCTGGCACTCTTTTAAAGACTATACTAACAACGCCGTATTAACTATAACCACCGAGCATCTTGGGCGGTTGTATATAGCTAGGTGGCGTCTGATAGCTAGGCGGAGTTTGATAGCTTGGAGGAGACTGATAATTAGGCGACGATTGGTAGCTGGGA
>LRSR01003870.1:0-10067 GCA_001579985.1 Hypsibius dujardini
CACCCACCCGTCGCGACGTACGTACACGTCAATAGCACTACTCCGTCAAGGTACCATCGTGCATTTGCGAACTTGTAATGAGAGCATCCATTTACCAAGTCCGCGTCGTTGAGGCCTGCGGCATACATGGGTGTGCTCCTGGGTTCAAGAAACAATGCAGGTTGATGGTTCGTAACAGCTGCAACTGGATCAGTCACTGAAGAAGTTGTTTCATTCATAAAAGTAAGACGATTAAGGGTCTTGTTTTCGAGATATATTACGACCAATGCAAAATGTATCGGTCGTTTATATTGAAATGTGAAGGGAGCGCGGCGTGCTCTAGTAAGGAGCTGGCGTTCACTTCTATACCGTACGTGCAAAAGTTTGCATCAAAAGTAAAACGCTGGACGTTACTGGTGCTGCCACCACAAGGAACAGCACGGATTGTTTAACGTGAGTGACGTCACTCTCCGACTAGTCCCACTGTACCCCACTCAACAAGCCTCTCTGATGGAACGGGAAAAGTGGGAGTTTGTTGTCAGTCATCCTTCTCTCTGCTGTGGATACTGGCGTGCTGCTTTGTGCGCCTAAAATTGTTCATCCGTTTAGAGAAAAGATTTCAGACTTTTCCCAAGTCTCCTTCAGCGGAACTCCGTACGCCACTGTAAGTGGTAAGTGGAGTAAAAGAGACTGCAAACGTGGCCAACTGGAACTGTGTGATAGAATTTTGGTATTAGCTGCTGCGCTTGATTGCATGATTGGGGTTATGTGTTTGGATCTCGTCGTTTAATTTTGTGATCGATTATTTCTTCATTTCAGGTGCGGCCAATTGGCGCTGGAGTTTTGCCCCGTTCAACAGAATTTTTTGAAGAATGTCGGACGCAAAGTACTTCACCACCACCAAGAAGGGTAAATGATTAAAAAGCGAATGAAGTTATGGGCAGGAATAGTACTAGTAATACTTGTAATTGTTTACAATCAATCAAGTGAATGACTGGTGTGTTTATGGACTTTTAATACGGTTGTTCAATCAATCAAGCGATCGGTGCTGTTTATTTCTGTCATACTTGAAGAATATGGATGGTCCTTGATTTCAACGGCTGTTTTGGTTTTAGGGGAGATTTTCGAGTTGAAGAGCGAATTGAACAGCGATAAGAAGGAGAAGCGACGGGAAGCTGTTAAGAAAGTAATTGCCAGTATGACAGTCGGGAAGGATGTCAGGTAAACTTACCGTTGCGGGCAAAGATTAATGGATATTCTTCTTACTCCTTGACCGGGCTTGAAATCTTGTTTCGCCTTTGTAGTGCCCTATTTCCGGATGTTATCAACTGTATGCAGACGGATAATTTGGAGCTGAAGAAGCTCGTTTACCTGTACCTGATTAACTACGCCAAGACTCAGCCGGATTTGGCCATTTTGGCCGTAAACACTTTCGTCAAGGTACGTGACAGGCACAAGTTAATAGAGATTCTTCTGAATCTTCCTATCCACTGAATTGAATGTCTAATGTTATATAGAGATAGTTAAATTTAGGGGAAACGAAAAACAATTTGGTTAAAAGTGCCTTATTGCCATTCATTCTATTTCCGTTTTATTTCCGTCTTCGGTTGATTGGTTGATTGTGTGATAATGTGTGATTGTGTATTGATTGTTGATTGGTTGATTGTGGGATGAGCTGTATGTGGATTGTAGACGTATCCCCGTTGTCTCGCTCGGCCTGTCTGGGCTGGGGTTGAGCGGTTGTCATGATATTTTTGCAGGATTGTGACGATCCTAATCCACTGATCCGTGCTTTGGCCGTCCGAACGATGGGATGCATCCGGGTGGACAAGATCACCGAGTACCTCTGCGACCCCTTGCGGAAATGTCTTAAAGATGAGGATCCGTATGTCCGTAAAACGGCCGCCGTCTGTGTGGCCAAGTTGTACGACATCAATCCCACTCTGGCGGAGGATCAGGGATTTCTCGATGCTTTGAAAGACCTCCTCTCTGATTCCAATCCAATGGTACGTGATAGCTCAAAGTCCCTCAAAACATGATTCATGATTCATGATTCATGATCCATTTTTATGCGTGTTGACTTGCTTGACGGCGTTGACATCAATACTTGGTTCGGTATTGTATTTTTTGATTCATGTAGCAACGTTCTTTCAGGTGGTTGCAAACGCAGTGGCCGCTTTGGGAGAAATCAACGAGACCTCCCCACACCCCATCATTGACATGAACACGGTTATGGTCAACAAGCTCCTGACTGCGCTTAATGAGTGCACCGAGTGGGGACAAGTCTTCATTCTTGACTGTGTGGCTAATTACAGCCCCACCGATGAGCGAGAAGCACAAGGGTGAGACCCGTGCTCGCAATCAAGCGAGCTCTGATCTGATCTTTTGTATGAAAATCAAGCCCCGAGTCTGTGTGTTGTAGGATTTGCGAACGAGTCTCACCGCGTCTCGCCCACGCCAATGCTGCAGTGGTCCTGTCGGCCGTCAAGGTGCTGATGAAGCTAATGGAAATGCTTCCCTCTGATTCGGATTTTGTAGTCGCGTTGTCGAAGAAACTTGCACCGCCGCTGGTGACGCTGCTCTCTGCGGAACCGGAAATCCAATACGTCGCACTGCGTAACATCAACCTCATCGTCCAGAAGAAGTACGTATTTGGTTATAATCATGCTTGGACTGCGGTAAATGATTCATTCACGATTTTGATTTTGATTTTGATTTTCAGGCCGGATATCTTGCAGCACGAAATGAAGGTCTTCTTTGTCAAATACAACGATCCGATCTACGTCAAGCTGGAGAAGCTGGACATCATGATCCGCTTGGCGTCCCCGGCCAACATTGCCCAGGTTCTGGCCGAACTGAAGGAGTATGCCACCGAAGTGGACATTGACTTTGTGCGCAAAGCGGTTCGAGCAATCGGTCGCTGCGCCATCAAAGTGGAACAGTCGGCTGAACGGTGCGTCAGCACTTTGTTGGACCTCATCCAGACGAAGGTCAACTACGTCGTGCAGGAAGCCATCGTTGTAATCAAGGTACGAGTGTCGTGGCTTGTTCTTAGTCCAATGATGGAGCTGCTCATCATCAACGGTCTCTCTTATAGGATATCTTCCGGAAGTATCCAAACAAGTACGAAAGCATCATTTCGACGCTGTGTGAGAATTTGGACACATTGGACGAGCCCGATGCAAAGTGAGTGTCCTTCATCGGCATCTCTTTGTCTCTCTGTGATCAGTCTCTTTTCAATATTCCTTCCGGTTATATTAGGGCATCGATGATTTGGATTATTGGTGAATATGCTGAGCGAATTGAAAATGCCAACGAGCTCTTGGAGAGCTTCCTGGAAGGATTTGCTGATGAAAACACACAAGTTCAGCTTCAGCTGCTGACGGGTATTGTCAAACTCTTCCTGAAGCGCCCGACCGACACGCAAGAACTCGTGCAGAAGGTCCTCACCCTGGCCACTCAGGAAAGCGACAATCCGGATTTGCGCGACCGTGGTTACATCTATTGGCGTCTCCTGTCGACCGACCCGGTGATTGCCAAGCAAGTGGTCTTGGCGGAGAAACCTCTCATTTCGGAGGAAACCGACTGTCTGGAACCGACTCTACTGGACGAGTTGTGCTGTCACATCGGAACCCTGGCTAGTGTCTACCATAAGCCTCCGACAGCGTTCATTGAAGGAAGAACGGCAGTGACCAGAAAGAGCCTACCGGCTAGGTATGCATACCAACTACCTTCAAGTGTGTTTGTGGCTTGTGCGGTGTTTCGTTTCATTGAGCCTTTTTGAGTGTAGGGTACCCTCGTTGAATGGAGGCAGTCCGTCGTTCGACGCTTCCACGCCCGGCCAACGACAGCAGACAGTCATTCCCAATCAGGACTCGCTGATAGGAGATCTGCTGAGCCTCGATTTCGGCTCGCCTTCCGGCCCTCAGTCCAGCTATGCCATGGGTTCGATGCCGCCACCTATGACCACGGCGGGGCAAGATCTCCTTGGAGCAGATCTGGATAGCTTGGTGAGGCGGTTTGGATTCTCGTTGTAGTTTGATGTGCACTGCCTAATATTGAATGTTCTCTGCTGTAGATTGGTGGTGGATCTTCGGATTTGTCTGGCCATTCTGCCGGTGGTAGTGGAGGTTACGGCGGCGGAGGATACGGTGGTGGTGGGGGCTTGGCTGACCTTGTAGGCTTTGGTGGAAGCAGTTCAGGGGGACCGTCACTAGCGGCTGGGAATACCGGACTTCTGGGCGACATCTTCGGCATCGCACCAGTCTCCGCTTACAGCGTCCCTAAGCAGGTTAATATTGCACGACATTTTGACTCAATCCTAATCCACTAGATCAAGTGGGGTGAAATTTATAGAAACCACTAACTGTTTTCCACCCAAAGTACTGTAGTATGTCGATTGAACCGTTGATATGATTTCCCCCGAAGAACTAAAGATGACGCACGAACTGAATGTTTTTTCTCTTTAGGTGTGGTTGAATCCCGGGCAGGGTAAAGGGTTAGAAGTCCAGGGTAGCTTCTCGCGGAAAAATCGACAAGTTACAATGGAATTAACCCTCACCAATCGCGCTCTCCAAGGCATGTCCGATTTCGACGTCCGACTAAACAAGAACAGCTTCGGTCTCACTCCAGCCAGTCCGCTGAATGTGCGCTCCCCGTTGCCGCCCAACCAAAGCAACGAGGCATCGCTCCCGTTGAACATCACCGCGGACATTGCCAAACAGAATCCCTTGACCAACTTGCAGGTGTGTTTTATCACTTACTTCCATTCCTTGAAGCACCAACAAGACATCCCCCTTTTCTTTCCAGGTGGCGCTGAAGAACAACATCGGTGTGCATTACTTTGCCTGTCTCATACCCATGCATGTCCTGTTCGTCGAGGATGGCTTGATGGAGAAGGGCGTCTTTTTGGCTACCTGGAAGGACATTTCCAGCGATAACGAGAAGCAGTTTGACATTCACACCAGCCTGACCGATGCTGGTAAGACGTTTGGAGAGCTAGTGGTAGCCGTATTCTCTTTGTCCAATGGAATGGAGAGATGTGAAGGGTGCTTTGCTTCCAGACGCAATTTCCAACAAGCTGCAGGCCAACAATATCTTCACTGTGACGAAGCTGGCCACGGACGGTCGTCAACTAATGTACCTCTCCGTCAAGATGACCATCGGCATTTGGATTCTGTGCGAACTGAAGCTGAATGCCATCGCTAGCGGTCACACACTGGCCTTGAAGTCTCGCGTGCCGGACATCTACCTGGGTATTGTCGAGGCCTTTCAGGGCATCTTACTGGCGTAGTGCTATCCAACTATTAAGTTATTATTATACTGCACGGGTGGCTGTTAGATTCATGTTTTATCCTTCATCATTCCTGTTTGTAGTAATACTTCGCGTTTTGTAGTGGTGACTGGTTGATGCGGTTGTGTTTGCTTTTTACATGTACGACTGATGAGTGTTCGATTTGATGACTCGTCTGACTCACAGTCATGGCGAGATGTGGGCGGATCCAATTGGTCTTGCATTTGGACGGACGGAGTTAAGAGTTTTCTCTTTCGCTCATTTCGGTCGATAGTTCTTTCGACGACCATTATTGAAAGTAATTCTTTTATTATCTGTTCGCAATGTCAGTCGGTGATGGGCTGTCCACTCCTGGCAATCAACGGGATAGGTAAGGCTTGATAATTGAACATGTCCCTGTCATCAGTCTAGAAAGGACTGGACGATCTGTTTATCTGCTGATTATTTCCTCGTGTGACTTTGTGGCAATTGGGATTGCGGGGCTTTCTCATTTTCTGCTGGAACGTCTTTTCCAGGTCCACCAGAAAACAAAGTAAGCACCGGAGAGATTCCATCACTGCTGAGATAAATGAACTGCGGGAGTATCTCCCGTTTCCCGCAGCTACTCGAAGCCGGCTGTCACAGCTCCAATCCATGGCGTGCGCTGCCGTTTATCTCCGAAAAAATGCTCATCTATCCGAAGGTTGTTCTTCCCTTGCCTGTTGTCGTTTGTCATTACTCCTATTGCGTTCTGCTCAACCTTTTGTCTTTGCAGTATTCCTCGGCTCCACTTCCACACCTAGCGACTTCATCTGGCACGGCTCAGCGCCCGAAGACTTCGAGCATGTAAGACTTCCACAGAGTATACCCATCATCAGTCTCATAATAATGACATTTTGTGGATGCCTGTACTAGGCTATGCCGGGAACTCTTCTAGTGTGCACCACCAGTGGACATTTACTTTACATTGGCCGCAACGCTTCGCAGACATTTGGATATAATAATATCGTACGTAAGGTTGACTTGCTAATCTAACGCCACATAATGCGAGCATGGGGAGGAAACTAATTCTAAACTGATTGTGCCTGACAGGAGGTTTTTTAGTGTCTGTGTACTCATACTCGCGCTGCGTACTCATACTCGCACTGTGTGTACTCGTACTCGCACTGTGCACTCGTAGTCGTACTTTGCATTCGTACTCGCACTATGTCCCCCATGTACTCGAGTCCTCCATGTGCCTGTGGAATTTGCCGTTCAGTGTGTGGAATGCTTACTAACTCAGAATGTATTCCGTAGTTCCGCATCATAGTCCGCAACCGTGACACTGACGTATTTTGACCTATTTTCTTTATTGTGCATTGCCGCTTATGATGCGATTCATTGCCCGCTTACCGGTGGCAGTCAGTGATGACCAAGCCGAAGACTCGATTTTCACGGCCTCGAAACGGCCGAGGGTCTTTTTCATTATTGCGGTGTAGAATCAAGGTCAAGTTCCTTTCGAAGTTTCACTCGTGAGCTTTGACCATGCCTCCCTCGCATGCGGCACAAGAAAGTCTTGCCTAATTGCCGTTTACATTACAACAATTACAATAGTTCTCCGGTTCCGATCTTTCACAGTTAAAACAACTTTTTTTCAACTAAAAACATTGATGCAGATTTAAAATCTTTGATTCGTTTTTAATTCAGTTTTTTTTGCTCATTATCAATCAATTCTATCACTTTCCGGGATCTGCTCGACTAAACCCACAGCAGTTGAATATTTGACGGTGTTGCAGGAAGATGTCCTTACGCAAGGGGACAACGTATTGGACATTGTGGACAAACGGGATACAGCCGCAGTGAAATCGATGTTGGCGCTTGGTCCGGCATCAAGCTCCTCATTGGATAGCAGTTCACCGCCGTTGCTCATCCGCATTCAGCCTCACCGGACTGCAAAGAAATCCCTCCAAAGCCAGCTGTCTCAGAAGGTGCGTGAAATTTAAAATCAGAAAAGAGAAGTATTGACCGCGCAGGCGTGGCATGGCTAGTTCACGTATTGGTCCCCTCCCCTCCCCCTCCCCCCAGGTAGTGCATATGACCGGGCACTTCCGGACCCTCCCTCGATTGATGGTTCAAAGGGCCACTACCGATGAAACAGTCGCTCCCAATTCGCCGCCAACCATTTTCTTAGCTCTTTGCAAGCCTGTTCTGACCAGCGAGGATCAAGGCTTTCCCATCTGCAGTGCCGGAGGACCAGGGAGGTTTTTCAAAACACTACACGATCTCAATATGCGCATCACATCCACAACCTTACCGTAGGTCCCATCTGGTGGAATTCTTCGTCTTCGTTTAAGGAAATCAGGATCTTTTTTCATTTAGGCTGTTCCTTGACCTGCGGTCAGCAGACGGTGAAGTTGGCGCCTCCTGGTACCGACTTATTCACGGTGACGACCTCCAGGCTGCCAGGAGCATTCACGCTCTAGGTGATTGGTTAGATCGAAGCAGCAGCAATTCAAACGTCGACACGGAAGTCATTTAACTTGCTATTTGTCGATTTAGTGTGCAAGAGCGACGGACCGGTCAACGGATTGACCTTGCTTCGCATGCGGACACCGCGAGGGTGGATGTGGTGCCATGCATCGCTCAGGCTGCTCCGTAACCCTAAGCCCATTGACCCTCAGCCGAACCCCAATGACCACTGTTTCATGGCCTCAATTCCGGACACCCTCCAACCCTCCCCGGTGAATCCATGTTTCGAACAGCAAATTCTCGTCACTTACCAAATACTAACGTAGGTTGAGTATCACCGTTGTGGGCAAGGACCTTCGAGGACAGGTGTGTGTGTCACTTGCAGGGCGGATGAGATTCCCATCTATAGGAAAGCAAGCTGGCTCTACCAGCAGCCCGTACCAATCGTCAAGCCCCGCGCGTTTAATTCGGGTCCCATCACTTTCCGTGGATCAAAAGACCCTGATGTCATCGTAGAAGCGGAAGGGTACCCCGTCGTCGCCGGGAGAAATATCAAGAAGTCCCAACACGCTCGGGCTCTCCCAGTCACTACACCCCATCCCACCCTACAGGAACGCAAAAAGCAATGTGCGCGACCTGACGTGATCCCTCGGAAACATCACGCCCTCGATGAGGAACTAAAAGTCTGCAGAACATCCGCCAGTGGGTGGCACAAAGGAAAGAACCCCGCAAGGATATCCTCTGCCAAGACAGAAACGGTCAACCGCATGTTTTCGGAAGGTTTCGGGATTTGTCTTGCTGGGAAGAGTATTTCCACCGCTTCTGCTCCGTTTTATACGAATGGGGAATCGAGTCGAGGCGAGCATGAGGAGCAATTGGTTCCGGACTACTTCCATAAGGCGGTCACCATCCCCAGTTGCGGAGGTGGCTCTCTAAGGGGGTCGGAGATGGTCGGAAGTGGTTCTCTTAGGTGGCCGGAGGTGACCGGAAGTGGACCTCTAAACTACAATATTAGTCGCCCTGTGACGTCTTTCCCGAAATCGGCGTACGAGGATGACTTCTACCGCCACTTCCTCCACTCCTTAGCAGCCTCGTCTGTAGCTCAATCGCAACCATAAAATGAACGTTCGGCTTCTCTTCACACAAGAACCCTTGAATACAGTCTGTAGCTACAATTTTGCTTTTTTATTTAAAACATTTACCGTGTGGATCTCTTATTACATGACTGTTTCACATGGCGTTTTCTGAACCTGCACTGACCCTTCATCGCCACCCTTCGAGAAGTCCTGCGGCATGTAGAAATATACTGTGCATAGGCAAGAGTGACCGAGGCAGCGCTTTTCCTGGGTGCGATGCTGGAAATTCAGCGGTGCCGCGGTTACCTTGCGGATCGCTCCTTTGCCTTCTGGTAGGCCATATGGGACAATTATTGGATTGGCTTAGCTGCTGATTGATTTATTGGACTGCCAAACTCTATGGCACCACAGAATCAAACAATCAAGTCGGCAAGAAACTTTCTTTTAAAATGTTGACAAAAATATATGGGCAAAATCTGTAAGTGCATACGTACATTCAGCTGTGGCACGATTTCTTGACGAAAAACGTTAATCGGAACACTGGCATAATAACATGTGTTCCGATTAACGTTTTTCGGCGAGAAATCGTGCCACCGCTGTACGTGTAGCAGTACGAGACCGACACCCTGCAGTTTTCATTCCTCCGCATCGGCTTTCCGCCGCTCGGGTTTGGGACGCTGCGAACTGCAAATGTCAATAATTCAAATTTATCGATTATTAAGAAGTCTCACCCGCCAGGCCGCAGGGAAAGTATCAAGTCAGCCCATCTTGCTGATATCACGCCGAACGGCGCGCTCTAGCTTCCGCCCGCAACGCTGGGAAAGATAATCGACCTCAGGCGTAAACATTGCCCGCCGTGCATGTGTACTGTACTGTATGTGCTTCATGTGTACTGTATTCATACCGCATCTACGGGGATTAGAGAGAGCGAGAGAGAGAGAGAGAGAGAGAGAGAGAGAGAGAGAGAGCGCGCAAGAAGATTTCGGATTCGGTATTGCGTTTCTTTGCAATCCCCACTTTGAGTTATAACTGAATTTTCTGGATTTCAACTGTTCAGTCGCTCATTGGTTTTATGCAAGGAAGGAGGGAGGTGGAGCACGGGCAAACCTCTAACCGAGCAATACCTTACTGACGGTGATAATGGGTTTCGACATTAAGGATTACATTCCGGAACAGTTATTTCGCCAGACCTTACAATGGATCGAAGCGAATCCAACCACGTTTGTGTAGGTCTTCACATCATATCGATCCTTTTTCCTTCGTAGAGTATTATGATATATATATGTATATAT
>LRSR01003871.1:0-12282 GCA_001579985.1 Hypsibius dujardini
AGAAAAGGAAATCAATTTAGACCATAATTCTAGTAGCCAAAAGACATTTACACCCGCGTACTTCTTGCTTTCCGTACTCACTTACGCTCGCAGCCGCTATAAATTTCGACTGGTCTCTCGATCGATCTACGTTAACGTACTGCCCAAAAACACAAACTTTTCACCTTCACCGAAAACTATGGCGCCGACATTGAGAAAAGCCGCAGGTGGACCGGCAGTCGGGAAGCCCGCCAAATCTGGCGCGAAAGCCTCGCAATCGACGGAGGCGTTTCAAATGGCAGATGGGAATAAGAAGCGACCCTTCAGTCCGGAGCCGAGTCGATCGAGCGTGCAGATCATTAAGCGCGCCGCGGCTCAGGCCAAGGCTGCAGGACCGCCCTCTCCCCCGCCAGAGGTTCCCTCCGAGCCGGGTATCTACAAAAAGATCAACAAAGGCGCTTTAAAGACTCGCTTGATTAAGGAGTTTCACGTGGAGGCCAACATTGTCGATGTGATTTTGTGCTCGATTCTGGAGACACCCCCGGGGGTCAAGTTTGAGGACGTCGTGGGGCAAGACCCCGCGGTCAAGCTGCTGCGGGAGCGAGTGGTCTATCCTGCGCTCAATCCCAATGTATGAATACGTGTTAAACTTGATTTGTCTGTCTGACTCCCTCTCTCACTGGATTGGATTGATCCTCTTCTGTGTCTAACTATATTTTAAGCTATTGCCTGAGTCTCTTCAACTTCTGTGTCTGTGTCGCTATTTTATCTGAAATGTTGGATAGGAATCGCTAACTGACTTTCCTTCTGTCTGTCTGTATGTCTCCTGCCTGTGCCTGTGAGTTCACAGGCATCAGGGCGCGTTTGTGTCTGTCTATCCATGTCTTTGATTGTCTGAGTCCCGGCTCAGATCTAATCGACTTAGATTGTCTATGTATGCACAAACTGACGCGAGCGGTGTGTTCAAGCCTTTGCTTACTCAATAATAATCGTGTCTGTCCGAGCTGTCTGTGCCGAAATACCAATGTTGCCTTGGCGTGTGTGCCCCTGTCTTGATTGTATTTGTCTGTGAATGTTCCTAGTTTATGAAACTGCGACCTGTCGTAGCATTTGCATATCTGTGTACATTAAGCATGCTTTTTTCTGGCTGTAACAGGCCACCCTTTCCTTAATTCATAATTTGCTGAAATATATTGAAAAACAAAAATAACTACCCTTTTTTGTCGCGTAGCTTTTCAATGGACAAAAGTTTCTCCGACCACCGCGCGGGGTTCTTCTCTTCGGACCGACCGGAAACGGGAAAACTCTCTTGGCCAAAGCGTGTGCTGCCCAGACCAACTACAATTTCATGAACCTCACCGCCTCCGTGCTTGTCTCGAAATGGGTAAAATACTGCACGCAGTCAATCAACACTGAAATAGGTTAACTAAAAAAGTTCATGAATTAAGGGAGGATTTTCCTAGAAATCAATTTATTTGATTGTTTTCCCCCCGGACAGGTTGGGGACAGCGAGAAGCTCATCAAGATCATGTTTGCCTGTGCAAATTGCATTCAACCGTGTATCATTTTTATCGGTGAGCTGTTTTGCCCTCTCTCCAGACAGACTTGTCAAAGTGGAATTCGATGTCTCTCTGCCAGAGGGAATTTAATGGGTCGATATAAATCGCGAGTTTACTGAACGATTTCTAGGATGATGATGCTTCGTTTAATTTTTCCTTGCCGTAAATGCGAAGTTTAATTGAAGGGGCGTTTTTCCCCCTCAATTTTATACAGACGAAATCGATGCGGTGCTCTCGACGAGAACCTCTTCCGAGCGGGACGATTCTCGACGATTCAAAAATGAATTTCTCACGCATTTCGACGGGCTGCTGTGCAATCACGATGACCGGGTGATGGTTCTGGGCGCGACGAATTTACCACAGGCCATTGATACTGCCGCTCTCCGGTAAAAAGTGCCTGAACCGCTTTAAAGTGGTTTTATTTGAAAAAAAAGATTAGTATCTACGTATATTATAATAATAAAAGATGCTCTTATGTGTGTAAATGAACGCGTACGAAAAACGAACAAACAGGAACAGAACAAACAGAATTTAATTCTAAACCGTAAATGCTGTGTGTCTATTTATCATCTCTAATAAATATAACAACTTATATTTATTTGAAAATAAATTGTATTTTTAAGACTTTTAAATATTTATTGAATAATTTTGCATCGATAAAATCAGTTCAGAAACAAATTGCCTCCGTATTCCCCATTGGTAATACTCCTTTGGTAATATTCGCAGGAGATTTGACCTACGCATCTTCCTCGGGCCGCCGGACATTTTCGCGCGAGAAATTCTCCTTCGCCGGATGTTGAAGGAAATCCGTCATGCCATGACCCCGCAGGAGATCAACTGGATCGCCGAACAGAGCGAACAGTATTCGGCCAGCGATTTGGGCGTGGTCACGCGGAACGCCGCCTGGCTGCCGCTCGGCACCATCGACCCCACCAGGATACCACATCTTCAAGAATCAGAGGTACATCCGCAGCAGTTGCGTGGACATTTGCATTGAAATATAAAACTTATTTTTAAAATTAATTGTCCCAATATGATACTGCCCAATTTTTTTAAATATTCTCAAATAATGTTAGCGTTTTAACGACAACTAGTAACCTATAACCGACATATTTATTTCTTCAAAATAGTTCAATGACAGAACCACAATAACCAAATGAGCCGAAAAATAAACAGACAGACATACAAACAGAGACAGACAGACAGAAAGGCAGACAGACAGACAGACAGACAGACACGCAGACAGACAGACACGCAGACAGGCAGACAGACAGACAGGCAGACAAACAGACAGGCAGACAGGCAGACAAGCAGGCAGTGAGGCCGGCATTGCTATCCAGATTATGTCTCCCAAAGCACCTTCAAATTGCATCTTCAGATTCCACTGATAAGGTCCAGCGATTTCCGCCGAGTCATGGACTCTTTCGTGCCTTCGGGCTACCAAGATGACCTCCGCATCATCGAGCAGTGGACCAATCGGAACAGACGCTGCCACGGCCGCAACTCAGACGGCCTGGACGTGGTATGAACAATCCACGCGTCATTTGCAATCGGAACTGTTACGTTTTCTCAGTCTTGTTATACTCTACCAAATATCTATATGTGAAAAAAAACACTTTCAAGTGCATTTTTGAAGCGTGCAAAGCAGATCTCTCACCGTTCACTACGTCGTGTGAACACGAGGAAACAAAGAAGTGTAACTCAATACTAGTAGTCAATACTTAATACTTGTAGTTAAGTCGTGGAAGAAATAAAAACTTAATTATTAAACATCCAAACAAAACAAAGGTGTATAAAACATAAAATGAAATGAAATACTACTAAATAGAAGTATAAACAAAATAGTCAATTCAACATAAGTAAAACTATAAAAAAAACCATCAAATAGTTAAATTAAATATTAATACATTAAAATGAAATAAAATTATAAAACAAAAATAGGTTCACCATCAAGTAAAGTTATAAAATAAACCACAGAGTAATTAAATTAATTATGAGCACAATAAAATGAAAGAAAATGATGAAGAAAATCAATCAGCAAATTAAGTTGCTCGATGGTGGTAAGCAGTAAAACAATCTAGTCCGATGCGACGGGAGATCTACATAATATATGATGGTGTCGATTAATTTTAAAATCAAACTTGTACTTGGCTGTTTTGTTACATTCCTCCTAAATAAATACAAATCTGCACAAAAAATATTTATATACGTGCACTCCAAAACCGCAAACCAGATCTCTCTCTCTCTCTCTCTCTCTCTCTCTCGTCACCGTTGTGTGAAAGAATAAAACTAGGGAACACGCATATAAAATGGAAATCTCTGATTCGATACAAATTTGTAAAAAACATCCTTAAATTATTATATAGAAAATTAATTTAAAATTCCGGGACAGCGAGCGGTAAAACAATGCATGGATCTGCCGGAGGGAGGGAGGAAGGGAGGGAGCGAGGGAACGTAAGAATATCATCTCATTTCTTGAGGGTATCCATGAAGCGACCGACATCGAACTCGGTGTCATACTGCGACGAGTCCCATAAGTCCTCGAGATTCTCCAGGACGGCTTTCAGGCCTTTAACTGGTGCTTTGGGAGTCTGGCTTTTTGAGCCGCTACTGCCAGATGCGGATGACGAATCCCCACTGCCACGGGATGGGGATTCGACGGAAAAGAGATCGACCAGCTGCTCGGTGCCCATGGTTTGGAGGGCGCTATTTTGCTGGGTGATGATAGAGTTAGCCATGTGGAGCTTGAATTTTTGAAGTCTGAAAGTGAGAAAAAACATTACTAAACGATAGACAAACCAAAGAAAACGGCAGGCAGGGAGGCAGGGAGGCAGGCAGGCAGGAAGAGAGGCAGGCAGGCAGACAAACAGTTAAGAGGCTCAGACAGCCTGACAGATAACAAACTAGTCAGCCAGCAAGACAATTAGAGACTCGTTCAGACAAGGCAGAAAATGCAAATATATACACGGGAAGGCGATAGACGTACAGAAATGCAGACATACTGTACATACAAATCGACAAACAGACATCACATACCCCATAATCTTTTCTTCAATGGTGCCGCGAGTGATCAGCCGATAGACATTAACCACCTTCTTTTGCCCGATTCGATGGGCCCGATCCATGGCTTGAATGTCTTTGGACGGGTTCCAGTCGTGTTCCACGAAGATAACGGTGTCGGCACCCGTTAAATTGAGACCGAGCCCGCCGATGGCGGTCGTCAGCAACAGCACATCGATGGACGGGTCAGAGTTGAAGCGGTCCACCACCTTCTGGCGATCCTTGGCGGGTACGCTGCCGTCCAGTTTCAGGAACGTCACCGTCGGCATATGGTTGCTGAAAGCAGACAATCGCCGTAATAAAGTGAAGACAGCGCGCAAACAGGTACAGTAGCACAGGAGTAGAAGCATAAAAAAAAGATAGAGACAAGCAGTCAAAGACAATCCGGTAGGTAGACAAGCAGGCAGTCAGGAAGTCAGACAGAAAAAAAAACAGGCAGATAGATAGACAGACAGGTAGGTAGGTAATGAGACAGTCAATCAGACAGGCAGGTAGGCAAGCAAGCAGACACACATAATCACTCAGAAAATGTTAATTACCGTAACAAATTATTCTCGATGAGATCTAAAACAACTGTCAGCTGGCAGAAAATAAGCGCCCGATGCGAGCTGACCACATTCTGTTCACCGACATCCTGTCCGATGCCACAGTCCAACAGGAGCTGTTGCAGAGCGACAAACTTTGCCGCATGGTGCATATCGCTGATGGACGTTCCGCTCCTCTCCAAGTCACGGGTAATCTCCATGTACTGTGGATGCTGTTTGTTGAGCACCAATGACGGATGATTGCATACCTTTCGGAGATATTGGAATGCCTGAAAACAAAAGCATTGGTTGACAAAAATAAACCCATTTCTATCAGTCTGTGTCTGTCTGTCTGTCTGTCTGTCTGTCTGTCTGTCTGTCTGTCTCTGTCTCTCATTGAAACACCCACTTGGAAGACATGCCCAGTTGAACCGGAACCGACACCCTCACTTCCATTCGCTCCCAAAATGGAGGTCAGCACATCTTTTTGCGCTTTCGATTTGGCAAAGTCTTCATACAACCGCAACTGAATTGGAGTTAAATCGCAATAGTAGTCTTGTATGATTTTCGGCGGCAGGTCCTTCAACACGTCCACCTTCAGTCGGCGTAGGATGAACGGTAGGACTTGTTTATGGAGAGCTTCCATGGCCAATGCGCCTTCCTCAATGTCTTGCGATGTGGCTTTGGGGTCTTTACTGGCCTCGATGGCGCGGGCGAACCGGCTAGCAAACTTCTTTTCCGTTCCGAGGAGACCCGGCATGAGAAAGTCGAAGAGTGCCCACAACTGAAAACAAAACAAATAAAATTACTTTTATTTTAACTGTTTCAAAAATATTTAAACTAATAAGAATTGATTTCATAAAAAAATGAGGAAGAGAAAAATACTGAAAAAACACACTAGTGTAACTTCACAAAGAGTTTCTAAACAAAAAAGTTCAAATCTAAGAAGAGTAAAATACTAATATAATATAGAGATATTTAAATTATTTATTGAGTATTAAAATGTTTTGGAAACTCACGTCCTGAACGTTATTTTGGACGGGTGTGCCGGAGAGGATCAGGCGATGATTGCAGACCAGCTGTTTAATGGCTCGGAAGACTTTTGTCTTATTGTTGCGAATGACGTGGCCTTCATCCAGGACGCAGTAGTTCCACGTGATGTCTCGTAGGAAGTCAATATCGTTCTTAACAATGTCGTAGCTCGAGATGATGAGGGAGTACTTTTTGAAAGACTTTTTCAACCTGCAACAAGTGAAAGCAATGCTAATTTAAATACTTCAATAATAGCAATAGACGTCAAGAAAAAAAGCAAAAAACAAAAATCAAAAAATATCATAAAAAAAATAAGAAAATAGAAAATAAGAAAAAGCATGGTAAAGTTTATATAATATATATAAAATAATAGTAGACTGGTGTTCAAAGAGAGATTGTTCAATACTTGTTCCGTTCCGAGGGGCAGCCTTCGTATTTTAATGCGCTGAGGTCGCGATCCGGTAGGAATCGTGTCACCTCCTGAGCCCAATGTCCGATGAGTGTGGCAGGACAGATGACCAGTGATGGAAGCGGAGTAGAGCTTGACGATTTCGTTTGCTGGGAAAAAAACGAAATTGGGCTCCACATATTCTGTAGCTCATTCTTTTGACTGACAACTGCCATATGGACAGCAGAATAAAAGACCGTACCAACAGAGTGAACATACGCAGACAGACACAAACAGATACAAATAAAAGTAGGCAGGCAGGCAGGCAAATAAGCAAGAAAACAGATAGAAAGGCAGTTAGAGACAGACAGACAGACAAACAGACAGACAAACAGACAGAGACCGACAGATCGAGACAAAAAGACAGACAAAAAAAGCAGATAGACAGACAGACAGATAAACAGACAGACAGACAGACAGACAGACAGACAGACAGACAGACAGCAAAATGAGAGCATCAACCAAAAGCGTAAAATCGGAAAACAAACAGACAATGACCCGGGGATGGTACCCACTTAAAAAAGCAATGACTGTCTATACCTCAAAGTCGACCCTCCGATTAAAATGATCAGCGGCGAGAATACAAATTGATTGCAGCGTCTTCCCCAGCCCCATGTCGTCGCATAAGATACCGTGCAGATTGTACCGGTTCAGGAAGTTCAACCAATTTAATCCGTCCTAGATTCATCAAAGAAACGTCTGTCTCAACTTGGCACAAGTCTGACTGCCTTGTCTGTCCGCTGCCTGTCTATCTGTAACAACCTGCTCAAAGGCCGAGCCTCCCTATACCTGTTGGTAAGAGCGGAGTTCCGCGTCGACCTTCACCGGCAGCACAAACTGCTGCATCTTGGAGCTGTCCAACAGCTGCTCCAGGAACTGCACCTCCTCCGGTTTGTGGAGGAACCACTGACTCTTCGGACTCTTCCCGGCGCCGGCAGTCATCCCGAGCGGCATCAGGCGAACCAGCGTGCCGAAGCACTGACTGGCCATTAGTCGGACCGCTTCATCCTGGTCAGTCATCCGGCGCATGACCGGCACGGTCAGGAGGACGATGTACGGCACAACGCCGATGCCGAGGCGTTCGATGACGCAGCCGACTGTTTCGATGGCGCCCTGACGGCTGGGGATGTCCTCGCTCCCGAGGAGGGGAATGACATGGGACGCTAGAAACCTGCCAACGCAATAGTGATGTAAATTTGTAGAACAGTTTGTAGAGTAATTTGTAGAGCAATTTGTAAAACAATTAAAACCTTTCGGTATTCCTCGACCATAGATAGGAACAAAATGGAATGAATTGAAATAGGAAATTCAACACCACCAGACAAGCAGACAGGCAACAATAAAGAAAGACAGACGGGCATGTGATTGTGATTAGTGACCGAATGATGGTTTAAATATATTTAAAAGATATTTAAAAACGGCTCAAAACGCCCTTTTTCATTTGATATTAAATATAGTTTTATTTTGTTTAAAAATCGCAAACATAGAAAGCGATAATAGAAAGTATATTATATTAAAAATCACACAATTCTTTATATTACATATTAGGATGTTCCATTTAAAATATCACTGGATACGCTAAAAATGCGGATTTCAGTTCTAAATAAATTACACATGCATTTTTGTCTTATTGAAAAACACACAAAAATTGATATTTAAAATCATACTCGTGTTAAAAATTACAAGTGTATTACTTCAACTATTCGGATATGACATTTAAAATATCACCATAAATGCTGAAAATGCGGATTTTATTTCTGAAAAAAAACCTTTATCTTATTTAAAATCACAAAAATAGAAATCAATATTGAAAGCATATTGATATTTTAAAATGACTACAAGTTTTACTATAAATATTAGGATTTATCTAAAATATAATATTGTGAAAAATGCGGCTTTTCTTTCAAGTAAAATAAGAGACTGATTTAGATAAATTTCCTGGTGGATTTAAACTTATTTAATATTTTATTTAAATTCAGGCATGTTATTTAGAGAAAACTTCATTGACTTGCTCGGAAAATGCTAAGCAAACAACGAGTTCGAGCAAAAACGCACCAAGCAAGCAAAGATACACAGCATTACCTAATCGAGCGCTCTTCGCAAAGAAGCGCCAAAGACGCTACCACCCGGCCACTCATATGTCTGACTGCCGTGAAGCGATGTCCCACCCCGTTTCCGAGAAAGTCCAGGATGCCGAGTATGCGATCATACAAGTCCGGGTGCACGTGGGGGATGATTTTCTCCACGATCTGCAGAGCCACTACGACTTCCTTGGCCCGTTCCACGTCAGTACTGCCGGCTGAGGCCAGTCCGACGGAGATCGGTCTGAGGATCCGGTCCACCACCAGTTGCGGGAGATCATCAAAGACACTGACTCCAAAGGCTGTGCTGATGGCGCGAAGACCGCATTCACCGCCGGAGCGTTGGATGTCTATGCCATTTTCACCGGCAATGTGTGGCGAGGCCAGTGAGGCATCGGAGTTTGCCGGGAGGGTAATCGCAACTTGCGAGCTTTTCCTACTGCAGCTAGCTGGCTTCGTGGAGCTGGTTTTTTCCTTTTCCTGAAATACAGCAATCAAAAAAATGAGGAAGCTGACGGACGGAAGAACTTTCTGTCTGTTGGTCCTTGAATCTGTCTGCCCCCGTCTGAATGTCTGTCTGTTTGTCTTTCTATCTGTATGTCTGTACGTATGCCTGTCTTACTGTCTTTCAGCCTATCTTGCCGACCGCCTATCTGCATGTCTGACTGTCTTTCTGCCTGCCTGATGGTCAGTCTGTCTGGCCCTCTATCTGTCGATCTGTCTGCCTAACTGCCTACCTGTTAACTTTTCGAACAATGAATCTAACCGATTCATTAAGGATCTGCCTGTCATTGTGCATACCTTGGCAGTAGCAAGCAGCGAGAATATCCCGGAACATTCGTCGAAAGCACAGTCGTCGTCGCTCAACACTACACCAGTCGGTAGAGGATGCTCCACATCCGGCGTCTGGGACACATCGCAGCAGAGATAGGAACAGAGATTCTTTACAATCTTCTCACAGGTCGGTGAGGCGACGCGACAAATTCGGGTCATTAACTGAGCCAGCGTGTCACCGGCAAGGTCCTAAAGAACCATTCATAATCAACGGGTGAGAACTCTGCTCACATACCAGGGTTCGATAATCGAATAGTCAAACGAATAGAAAGAAATTGACCACCACACGCGAAACACATGAACAGACACACATATAGTCAGATAGACACACTAGGCAAGACAAGATAGACTGACAGACACAAGCATACAGACAGACAGACGGATAGATAGCCAGACAGACAGACAAACAGGCAGGCAGACAAACAGCTACCTGCAGAATAGAATTTGGAGTTTCCTTTAACGTATCCATCAAGGGTCGCACCAGTGGAGCAAGCTTCTGCGGAGTGTGGCTCAGACCAACAAGAGCAGCAGCAAAGCTTAGATGTACTCTGTGTGCAAGAAGAAGAAAAATTAGGAAGATGATTAGATACAAACCATTGTCAATCAGAAATCGCCCTTAAGAGATTACAAACAGAGCCGCAGACCTTGAAGATAGACGAATGAACTCTCCAGATGCCAGTTGAGTAGCCGTGGCAGCCTCATTTCGCTTATGCGTCAACAGGGCTAGACCGTTGTAGACTTTCGGTTCCTTTCCTGCAAGACTGTCCAATGCCTTTTGCGACAGTGTCGAAACTAATGCCTGGCACTGCCGAAGAGTGAGGACTGGTCTAAAAAACCATAAAGAAAATGAGTTCTCGTATTTTTTATGGGAAAACAACGGGAGTGTTTGTCCGCTACCGAAGGTATTCGGCTTCCAAATCGGCGCCGGCCACACGAAGCTGCTGCGCCAAACCGACACAGGATGCGTGCATAGTCGTGATGGAGAGTGCTAACTCGTCATACGGCATCGTTTCCTCCAGACAGTCGACGAGAACAGATCGAACGCCGTCCAGCAGAGTAGCTTGCTGTAGAAAGAAACCAGGATGAAGTTGTCGGTCGGTCTGTATGCCTCTCTCTCTGTACGTCTGTCTGTCTAAGCGTCTGTCTGAATGTCTGTCTGTCTGTTTGACTGTCCGCCTGTCCGTGTGTGTTCTTAGCTGTCTGCTTGGCTGCCTGCAGACTTCTTGTTATTTCTGGGCTCATCCATCCAGCGATCTGCCTGAACGCATGCCCGGCTTAATGTACAGCCGCTGACCGTCTGCACGTACCAATGCCACTGATTGTATGACCACTCGCGTCAACTCCACCACGATGATGGCCGCCTCGAATTTCTGCACCGCTGACTTGGACTTCAGATGGAACTGCAACAGGGACGACATGGTCGCAGCTGCGGCCAATCCACCATCCGATTCTGAGTCATTGAAGACTTTCGCAGCCATCAGAGCCAAAAACTGCGCGGCTAGGAAACGGGTCCGCACCACGGCGAGGTCACGGTCGGCCAGGAGGTCATTGGAGCATTCACTGCCCGCCAGAAAAAGCTGCTTTTCTGTGTGGTGGTTAACCTGCGAGGTGGGAGTGTCTTGTCTGGTAATGCTGAACAGGCTCGGATCGATGGCGATGGAGGGCGCCTGCATAGCCAGACAAGTCCACGTGGCGATCGAGAAGGAGAACAGATCCTGAAGGAGCGAGGTAGGTGCTGAATTCAGGCAGGCTCGCCAAAGCTGAAAGATAGATACTTCTTATCGGAATACAGACAGACACGAACATCGACATAGACAGTTAAAGAGACAGACACAAATACAAACGGACAAAGGTAAGCAGACTTAAAGCGACAGAGCAGACAGACAGTCAAACAGTCAAACAATCAGGCAGATGGAAAGACAGATAGTCAGTCAGTCAGACAGGCAAACTGACAGACAACAAACAAATTGAAAAATCCATACCGAAAGTAAGTATGGATGGACACAGGCACGTTCCTCCAAAATGCACCGTTGATACAGACGTCTCATGAGATCCACGGCAATGGCCGGAACCCACTCCGAGCCGCCGGTTTTCGAGGCTGTTCCAATCAGTGTCTCCACGGTCTGTAGAACGGATATGCGAATGCGGTCTGAGGAATGATCGAGGAATGGCCACAACCGCGGCAGCAGCTCGCTGAGCGGTCGTTGAGTGGCTAGGAAATGATCCGGCTCCGATTTGGTGACGATGGTGGACAGCAGGCTCATGAAGCTGTTGGTCCACGAGGTGAGATCGTCAAACTCCAGCAGACCATCCCAGAGGAGCGCGAGCACATTTGGTACCTTCGCCAAACCGAAAAACATTAGGTTATTCTGTGTCTTGGGTTCACGGGCACCGTTTTCAAACCTCGTGCGCCATAAACTTTAGGAACTGATCCATCACAGCTTCCAACACCGACGCGGCAACCGCACACACATCATCTACCGAATCGCGCAAGCAGCCGAAGACAGCAGGATAAATAGTCGGGAGCAAATCCGAAACCAGTGTCTGAAAAAAATGCATGACATAATTTATATGTCAAAATAAACCCCCGACATTTTAAATTGATTCAAAATAATTAATATTATAAGAGAAAATTGAAGCATTAGTCCTAAAATAAGTTAGCCTATCTTCAAAAGCGTATGTCTGTTCGTCTGTAAATCTGTCTGTCTGTCTGTCTGTCTGTCTGTCTGTCTGTCTGTCTGTCTGTCTGTCTGTCTGTCTGTATG
>LRSR01003872.1:0-18597 GCA_001579985.1 Hypsibius dujardini
TAGTTAGTAGTGCAGGCCTTATAGTGTGAGCTTTATAACAACACCGCGCTCGAATGTACAGTACATCTCCAAAGCAGCCACTTTATCATTTGAATGTACGTCGTTATCAGGGTGACTGTGAATAGACAAGCACGCATTGTTGTGGCGCGCCTTACAATATACATAAATTTATAACTGCATCTACCTCTCAACATTCATCCACGTAATAGTTCTGGGAGAGGAATTTTCACTCACTCGAGTGACAGCTCGCCTAGGAGTACACACGCCACACACAGCAGACCGTTTTCACATCATCATGGCAGCTCAAGGTCAAGCGCCACAACCCATTGCGAACCCAGGAGCAGCAGCGGCAGTAATCCCGCCCGGAACTGACGAATTCCAAGTGGTAGCAGCTGCCGTCAAGGCTGGAGTCAATGCCCGTCAAGCAGAGTACCGGGAGATCGAACGGACACAACCATGGAGAGCCAGACGACGAGACAAGCGCCTGATGAAACGAGTGGAATTTCTCCAAAACGAAATCGCGCGCCTGCGAAACAAATGCATAAAAGCCAACGCTGCCCACCAGATCGTCATGCAACAGCTGAGGATTGAAATCGAAGCTGCTGCCAGACGAGCCCAGAATCCGCCGAGGAATTAGACCGTCCATCCCTCCGAGCACCGATATTTACCAAACATGGCAACAGGATTATATCGAAGCTTTAATCGGAAAGAGTGTTCAGCCAAATGAGAAATCTATGTGTATTGTGTGTGTTTTTGAAATTGCTCCATGTGCGAATTTTACATGCGAAATTACTGTCGTGCCCTGTTTTAGCTGAAATTAAGTTGAAGCTTATTATTTTTTAGCCGGTGTGATGTTTTTTTAAATGTACAAACACTTTATAAAACCATGAAGTTATGACGTGGGTAGGGGCTCAACCGCTACATCATTACTTGATGGTACGCGAGCGTCGGGGGGGGGAGTAAGCGTGAGAGTAAAGCGTTTGAACCAAAGATCCATCCTAATTGGGCATATAAACATGAGAGCAATGCTTGCTGGTCTTCAGCCATAAATTACGAAGATCTAAAACTGTGTTACCGTTGGACCGTTTAACTATTGCATATATATATATATCAACGTCTACAGCGGTGGATTGATCGTTGGGCGAACCGGGCCGTTACTCCCTCCCCCGGGCATTTTGCCCGGGAGGGGAGGAGTTTAGACCCACGCGCCGAATTTTTATTGCAACCCCCTTCCACCAGGCTTACCAGCACCTTCGGACAGACCTCAATCCGCCACTGAAAATATAGACTACAGTTCACTGGAAATCCGGCCAACGTAATTCATGAATAGAAACGTCTTTTGCTTGGTCAGATGTTGCTCATGGCGTTATCAAATTCCGAAGGGCATGTGGTGTGCCATCGTGTCTTTTCGGCGTTTGTTCGCCTAGCTCAGATGCGATGCAAACATTTTGATCCGGCTAGTAATGACAAGGCCTAATATACGCTCGCAGTGAAATAGGCGCTTCGGCATTTCGCACCCTGACAATTCGTACATCGACATATCATACCACTGAAATATTATCCAGGCACATTTCGTACCCAGATACAGAGGTTAAACCGCTTGATGGTGCTCAGTGACTCATATTCACACCTGTACACCTGTATCTGATTTCCAAATCTCATAAACCCAACACGTGCTCCACTCAGTTTCACATGTGTGATATATTTCTTGTCCCATTTAGATGCAAAGATGGGTCGCAAACTAGATTTGGGTCTGAGGGAGTCTATTTTGACATTGGTCAGTTTGAAATATTCATCCAAAAATTGAAAGTCAGGAACATCGTTGTTTCTCAGAGAACAGTATCTAATCTCATCAGAAAAAATATCAACAAGGAAGCCGGAAGTGATACTGCGTCGATGAAATCCCGTGGCTCCCTGAAACTCTGAACTCCTAGTTTGGTACCGGCCACTAAAAAGGACCTTTCAGGACCGAATCCGCTGACTTGTTCTGCGTTATCCTTGAAGTACGGTGTGTCGGCTAAAACTATTGCTCGCGTCATTAGCCAGGATTTGGAGGGGAAGATGCGGAAAAAGTGCTGTGTTCATGCCCTATCGAACAAGCAGGCCAAACAACGGCTGGACCGAGGCCCAAGGTTCCTGCGCTACATCAACGGCCGGAAGTTTAAGAATGTTATCTCCATTAATGAAGCCTGGGTTTATCTGACTGACGTTAACGGGATCCGGAAGATTTACAACGAGTTTCGGGGAGAACGGAGTCCGGAAAGTTGGACCGAATTCTGGAAGGAATCCCACCCTAAGGGCGTCATGTTTGTGACCGGCGTTTGCTTCCGTGGAAAAACTGCGATCCGCTTCGTCAAACCCGGAGCGAAAATCAACAGTTAGTACTACATCCAACATGTTTTGAAGCCGCTTTTCAAGAACGACATTCGGAAACTATTTCCGGGAGAGCTTATCAACAAGGTCGTCTTCTACCATGACAGTGCTCCAGCGCACTCTTCCGGAATCACCCAAGAATGGCTTCGAAATTCCGGAATCAAGTTCATTCCAAAAGAGCACTGGATGGGTAATAGCCCTGACCTGGTCCCCATGTATTTTTGTGTGAATGGTCTGTTTAAGTGGAAATTGTTTGACCACGCTGCCACTACAGTGGCAGGTTTGAAACGGGTTATGCGAAAGGTGTGGTCGAATTTAGAACAAAATGAAATTAATAACGCTTTGCGATCCTGGGTGAAACGTGTTAAGCTTATGACAGAGAGGCAGGGGCTTCAAATCGAGCATGTTTTGAAAAATTCGAAGTGAAATTGTCCACGCGGGAATTAATTAAAAACTGAGCACCATCAAGTGGTTTAATCTCTGTATATGGTACGAGGTAATGATGCAGGCTACCCAAGCTACCCAAAAAACCCAAATCTCATGGTTTTTACCCTAAACGATTAAGGAACAATTGAGATTTCCAAAATTATCAAATTTGATGACTCAAAGGGACCGTTGTCAGCACTCGTACAAGCAACAGGAGACCGAAAGGGGGAAGGGAAAGAGGAGGGGGACTTAAAGCTCAAGCCCATTCTTTGGACTCCTAGGCTAAGATTACCAAATTTTGTAATCACGACTGGGCCAAGCTTCGTTTTGCGAACTGCTGCTTCAACCTCCGCGCCGGGTCTACATGAAAACTTTGAAAGCAAAAACGAAAAAATGAAAATGGGAAAACTCGAAAATCCAATTTAACAAAAAGTGAAAGTACAGAAAGACTAAAAACTCCAAAATGAGAAAAATTATGAAAGTCTAAAAACCTTAAACTGCAAAATACGGAAAAACTAAGGCATGAGGATCAGTTAGAAAAATACATTTTGACTCACCTAGCTGAATACTTTCCAATCGCAATTGAACCCCTGCTAATCGGTCATGCAAACATCGGGAGTGCTGGCCTACATTTCTGCTAGCTCCCACCTAAGCGTCATCTGGTTTAACCGATAATTTATCATGGATGATAAAAGCTGCTCCTATGTTTTACTAAAGGCCCTACCTTGCAGGTTGACAGTTTAAATATAAATGAACTACCTGATCCGAACCCAAGAAGAAATTCCTCAATGGTTGCCTCAGTCAAGTTTGTACTCAGATTTTTAATTTATCCGCATTGGTACAGCTTTTCTATCCCGACGTAAACAGTGTGACCGTAATATGGACAAAGTTATATTTTCTGGGCAGGAAAGAGTTTACACTTGGCGGGAAACCGAATATTCACATATCGGACAAGGTGGCCTGGGCACAGTCTATAAGTTGGGACCCCGCAGAGACAACGAAAATAACTTTTATGCAGCCGAATTTGCGTTGAAAGTCCTTTTAAAAGGCAACGCTATTGAGACCACTGAAAGCGTGACCCAATTTGCCCATCTTCTCAAACTAGATGATGTTAATATTTTGCGGTACATCGACGTGGGATTTGCAGAAATGGCCAAGGTGAGGCGCCCATCTTTCCTGACAGAATTTTGCCCAGGTAAATATTTCGGTCCTTTACAAGGAACATGTTTTGACGCTATTCCAACTAAAATCCTGTTTAAAATCGATTCGAATTGGCCAAATGTTTTTTTCGCTGTTAAGGAGTATGACTATACTCGTATACAACAATTTCTCGCAATTGCACTCCTAAATTCAACGGTCCGTTTCAATATTGAGAAATAGCTCCGCCCCCTGACATCGAAACGAATTTTGGTTGATGCGAATTGATTCGAAATTGAATTTCAATTGGGATCCTTCTAATGTTTCTCTGCTCCTTCCCCCCCCCCAGAGCCACTTGCCACATGGACCCCCAACATATTCTTTTTCGAAATGTCTTTTTGAATCAGAAATAAGAAAAATCCCTAATTGTCATTTCGCTTCCAAATGGGGCAAATTAGGAGTTCAAACCACCTGGGGGTTTAAACGCGTCCCTGTTTCGGTGTACACGTTAAAAATCATCCCTTGTCAGGAGCAAATGTTCAGCACCCTAACATGTGTGGTGTCCGTATTTATTTAGACGGAGACCTGAATTCTCTCGCGAAATCACCCGGAGACTTGACACTGGAGCAATTCATCAGTTTCTTCACTCAGATTGTTGCCGGTCTGGCGTACCTTCACACTGCTGCCGATCCGCCGATCGTACACGGTGATATCAAAGGAAGCAATATCTTCCTGACCAACGGCAAGAGGACAGTCAAACTGGGCGACATCGACGCGTGTGAGGTTTTGAAGCACAGTCGCACCTACACCTCCGTACAATTGGTAGGCACGGCGGACTGGATGGCACCGGAAGTTCTCTCCCAGATCGTGGGGAACCGGGACAGCTACTCTCTGCCCGTAGGCCGAGCATCGGACATCTTCAGCCTCGGCTGCACTATGGTGGAACTCCTCCACGGGGGTGTGGTGCCGTACGTCGACAAAAGAGGGGCGCTGATACCCAAGGTTCTGCAGTACTCGTCAAGGTCCGGCGCCAGAGAGGCGGTAGAACCGACGACAGCGCAGCGCTTGTGCGAGATGTCGGATCCCATGATTCTGGCCCATCCGAATTGGGAGAAAACCTGCGACGGTATTACGTTCACGCTGCCGCGGGAATACAAGAAACTTTTGGAGGGATGCTTGCGGTACAATGGCGGCGAACGACATTTTGCCGTGCATCTTCGCGACTTGCTAGCTCATATAGAGGGGCCAGAATATTTGGCACTGCTGACGCCGGAAGATAAAGAGAAATCAGTGCGCGCACTACAAAGCGTGAGTGTCCATTTGCCTACATGTGCCTTTTCACGTCCGTATATTCGGTACGGGGGTCCCGACCACAATGGCATATTATAACTTGGAACGATTTTCAGAATGGAAGGCAAAATAGCTACCCTTAACTTAATTTAATTTAGTTTCATAATAATTTATCATAATAGTAATGATTTATGAAACTTATTTCCTTGGCATGACTGAAAACGTTTTTTTTTAGGAATTTCAAAGTACGGAATATACTAAAGGATTCCATTTCCCGCATTTTCAATGTGAAAATTTGGATTTAAACAAAGTTATAGTAAACAGTTTCACAAATACGTCATTTTTCCGAACGTCTACATTAATTTACAAAAGTTCATCAAGTAGAGAGCATGAGATACAGCAGAGTTAAAATTTTGCTAAAATGTTGAACAGGTTCAAAAATGTTGTTAATTTTGGTTTAGCAAAATGCGTGGCACATATCAATCACAAGGTACCGTAAAATGTATTTTTTCTTTTATTACTGAGCCTGATTTTCAGTCTGAAATAACATCAAACAAGAATACCATCGTGAATGGCTCGAACGCTGCTTTTCTACCATGTGTAAAATTCCGCGGCATTTTGGGATTTTCCCCTCGTACTATACACTTAGCAAAGTTATACATTTAGCATTCCACTAAAATGCGAAGGTTACGCTCAGAAATGCACAGAACATGCGGTTACACTCAGTATGGTTTTTTACAGAAACAACAACAAGAAAGAGTAGACTCAAATAGCAGATTTGTGCGAGCGAATCGTCTTGCAGTGGGATGCTACAAGAAATGCATGACTAAGGTACAAGTACCAAGGCACCACCAAGTACTTGTGTTTAAAATGACCCTGGTTTCCCTGACCGCTGTATTATTCTCTCTAGGCACTGCAGACATTGAGTGATACTCATTACGACATACAGCAGAAACATAAAGAAGCGCTTGCCCTCGCCGTAGAGGAACTGAGAAGGGCGGGCATGGAGTTTGGTCTGGGCATCCGTGTGATCGAGCGCGAGGTGCTAAAATTAACGCATCTCTTACAAGGGAATTTTGCAACTCTCCAACACGAAATTTTGCACTATTTTTAATTTTAACAGATTCATACAAGTTGTGTTTAAGTCCGTCGAAAAAAAGCGTACGATCTCCACCCATATTTTTTAAAGAACGAAAACCTCTTTTGCGGTAGAATATAGAGGGCGCTTTCAGTGTTACCATACAACAAGTCGATTGATTGTCGTATTCCTTACATCTAAAAGCCCGGCCGGTTCTTAGCTGCTAAAACGCAATTGATTAATTGATTATTGTCTTCCTGCATTCTTAAGAGCACTTTGCTGTTTGATTAAAAACTTAGAGATACTTCACGAGTATTTTAGTCACGGAGACGGGCTAAAACATTAAATTTATCGCATACTAGTTTCCGTTTATGTATAGTTGGCGCTTTCTCTTTTAGTCGTTTCACGAGATTTTCTGTTTTTATGCAGCATGGACGCTGATGATCTAGAACTAATTTATCCTAACGGCCTGCCAGATGAAGTGCCTGTAACCAACGAAGATCTAATGGCCCTTGTCGACCGACTGTTATACGTAGATGACCAATCTGACACCGATCCATCTTCTCATGAACTTTTTGAACTCAACTTCGATCAAGGAAATCTTGTTCGGTTCTCTGGGTGAAATAATGCCCCGACGATGGAAAATAAAAAGGAGGCTGTGGCATACTGGAATCTGGGAAGAAGAATTGTCTGTTCGTTACAACAATCAAGTACAAGTTTCACAGAGTAAAAAATTGGTCAATGCTGTGTGACTAGGCGAAGCAGCTCAACCCGGAATCTAAAACTGGAAAAATGCGACGAATTTGCAATATCACCAGGCCAGCGTATCTTAAGGTCCCCTCCATTGATTCAATAATTTTTAGGCCGCAAAATATTGTCTTTCAAAGTAATTAAATGCACATCTGCAATTGATTGGCTCATTGCAGGCTGAGAATGAACTTGCCATTATACATGATGCAGATCTAACAAATGGGTCTGTCGGCGCCCTCTTTGTACCACCGCAAAAGGTTTTTTTTTTCTTTAAAAAAGTTGGGTGGAGATCCTACCCTTTTATTCGACGGAACTAAACACAACTAATGTCATGAATCTCTTAAAATTAAAAATAATGCGAAATTTTGTGTTAGAGAGTTGCAAAATTTTCTTGTTAGAGGAGCTGCTTAAGAAGCATTTGTCTCTTTCGTAGTACTTAGATTATGAACACATTTTACGGACCGTGAGACAAAATGCATGTTTGCGGGAAAAAGAAGAAGAGGCTCAATTTTGGAACACTATTCATTTATCCCCTTATTATTTAAACGAATCCGCGAGTACATGTTCTGCCACATAATCGACTTTCAGGGGCTTTGTTTTAGGTTCTTACAAGTCAGAACCAGTACCCTTCCTGGTAGGGGCTGGGGTGGACAAAGGGAAATTGAGTTGTGCAAAACTGACAAAATTGTTACTATTGTTCGTGATCATTTTGGAATTTGTGGGGGTGTGGGGATCTGATTTCTAAGACTACCCTGGAGTTTTAAAACACTTTCAAAAAGTTCTGTTTTTTCATCAAATTTCGACCGTTTTTGCTTGTTGTAAATTGCATCGGTTTAGCAGAAAAACACAATTTCAAGCAGGCCATCCCGCGTGCACTTCACTTGCACTTCGTAGTATCGTTAATTACATAGTACAAATCAGCGTTCTTGAAGGCCTCAATATCCATTAGGTCACAGTGTTTCCCTCGGGCGGAATAGGTGTTTTGCCGCGGCGGCACGTCTGGTCCCATGACCAGATCGATCAGCGTTACGGCAAACTCTGTCGCGCTAATGAAAATGGCCTCATGTATGAACATTCCTTGGCAGAAGGCGCCAATAGCGGTCCCATTCTTGATGACTGATCTTGGATCGAGAACACGAACCCCCATTTGCGGATCCTGGAAGGGAAGGAGCTCCACATTGCAGAGTTTGTTCAGCATGGGTATCCCATCGGGGTCGTTGACGTGGTAGGTCTGGCCGCGCGGCGGAAAGCTGCAGCGATAGTGCCGCGGCAAGGTCGGCTGGCCGGAGCGAGCAGTCCGACAGGCGGTCCGTCGGTCGACAAAGTGGTACGAGTCCGCGTTCCAAATCGAGCAACCCCGCTCGAGGTGGTAGAAGGATTGCTGATGGACCAGCCCTCTTCCGGCCGCTGGCCCGCTCGAGCTGTCATTATCGAGTTGTTGCAGCACACTAATGCCCCCCTCGAACTGACTTACGAAAATCGCCGAGTGACCCTCGTACTTTCCGTTGCACACCGAGACGATGGCAGTGCCGGACAAACGCGCGAGCTCTCCGGGGGCTGTTTCTATAACCTTTCCGCCGTACACCCATTGATCCTCATTGTCCCCGTACACGCCGCACATCTCCTTGACCAGCACGGTGCTCCCATCTGTCCATCCGGGGCCGGTGTCCTCGTAGCGGACCCCGACGGTCGGCAGTCGACAGCGGTAGAAAGAGGTGGAGCGCACGGGGAGAGCGACGACGAGCAGCACGAAGAGCAGGGCTAAACTGGTGAGATTGGGCTTTATCATGGCGGCCATGTCTGCATTATTTTGCACCATGAACAAATTTGCTGTCAAAATGGCACTAATATCAAGCGGAGAAATAATAATCAGGACCGCACGTTTACAAACACGCGTTTTTAAGATCTGCGAGCACTTGCCAATTCACGGTACGAAGAAGTACATGTTGTGTGCCGGATCGGGTGATCTGATCGTAATCTGCTGTCAAAGTGTCTCCAGTGCAGGCGTTGTTAAACTCGCGTTGACCTAAATAAGAGCCTTGTGTTTATCGTGTGAATCAACCTTTAGTTCACGAGTCACATGACGGAATTTTTGGGATTCGTCGACATGAAGGCAGCTATGAGGTACATGTGGAGTGCTGGCGGTGCACACGTCAGTCGAGGAATAGAAAAGACTCGGCGCGCTCTTTCCTTTCCGCCACCATGAGGCCGATGACCCTTCACGAAATTGTTTCGATGTTTATCCAGTGCCAGAGTACTTTAGGGAAGTTTAAGCAACACGCTGTACGAGTAACGTAAAATATTTTACGCAGGCCGCGCTGATCCTAGTAAGTATTTATTTTACTGTGTCCATTGACATGTGTATGAGTTACCGATACATCCGCCCTATACCTATGAGCAAAATCATGGAAGGACACAAGTTTGCCCATCGAAACTCAGAAGCACAACTTCACGCACACTATGTCAAAACAAGCGGAAGTCATATTATAAGCAGCAAACAAAAGAAAACCGAGAAGAAAAGGACAATGTTTTGGGAAAGGCACGCTATTTGCAATCGGTATTTTACCATGTTTGGCGCGAATGTTCAAGGAACAGAGCTTAGCCGAATCGTGATTACAAACTTTCACAAAAATTTGACTATTGTATTCACGATGGCTTCGCGCCCTGCAAGAGCATTACTTCGTCATCCTAACCCGGAGTGCACGTAAGTTCATACGCGGATCCATAGGTCTAAGTATACGGTGGGTTTATTCTTACCGCGCAAAGCTATCACGTGAGTAAAGTATCATACCGGTACTCCTAGTCTAGGAGTTCAAGGAATGGGCTTAGGATACACTATGCATACGGCGTGTTGCTTAAACCTCCCTAAAGTATTCTGGCACATGATTAACATCGATATAGTCTCGTGAAGGGTCACCGGCCTCATGGTGGCGGAAAGGAAAAGAGCGCGCCCAGTCTTTTCTATTCCTCGCCTGAAGTGTGCACCGCCTCCACTTCGCATGTACCTTATAGCTGCCTTCATGTCCCAAAATCCCGTCGTGTGACTCATGAACTAAAGATTGATTAACACGATAAACACAAGCCTCTTATTTAGGTCAAAGCGAGTTTAACGACGCCTGTACTGGAAACACTTTGACAGTAGATCACAATCGGCTCACCCGATCCGCAAAGCAACATGTACTTCCTCGTGCCGTTAATTGGGAAGTGTTCGCAGGTCTAAGAAGCGCGTGTTTGTAAACAACCGGTCCTGATTATCATTTCTACGCTTGATAGTAGCGACTAGATAGATTTAGATAGTAGTAAAATAGATTTGTACTACGTAATTGCCGATATCACGACGTGCAAGTGAAGTGTCTGCGAGATTGCCTGCTTGAAACAGACCCAAGTTGCTCTACGAATTCGACTGTTCATTCCTTGACATTTAAACGCATATGGAAGTCAGAGGATTAGAGCTTAAGGATCCCGGGATTTTCAACTTTTTTTCGAAAACCCAGTTAGCTTTTAAACTTGCAGAAATGACCGAAATTTAGTGACACACACAGACGGTTGAAAATATTTTGAAATTCAAGGGGTGGGGCTTTCAAAATCTGCTCCATAGACCCCACAGAAACGGATGAACCGAATTTGGTATTGAGTTTTGACAGAGAACGGTACTGCACATTCCCGCCCCCCCCCGGTAGAGCTCACAGGGGTCCTGGCTAGAAATATAAATATATATATAAATATATAATGAAAGTCTTCAGAGGCACATATCTTTTGATTAAGAGTCGTAAAAAAGTTAGTTGAATTGAGCTTAATTAAATGAGTTTAATCGGATTTGTAGCCTGAGAAGTGTACACTCGGATAAAAATAAATGCGATCGTACATAATATGATGTAGGTATTTCCCTGGTACTTGGTACGTTTTGTGGTGATCGTACATAATGTGTGAGATATAAGCCGATCTTTCTACGTACAAATTTAAGGAGACTATTCATCTTTTTATGTGTACGAAAAAAACTGTTTGTACACCAGATGTGTACGAACTAGGGACTATATCTCACGTTTGACAAAATGTCTTCATAATCTAAGCACTACGAGAGAGACAAATGCTCTTCAAGTTGCTCCTCTAAGAACCGCGTTAAATCTTGCACCTCGCGCTCGATCACACGGATGCCCAGACCAAACTCCATGCCCGCCCTTCTCAGTTCAGCTGCGGCGAGGGCAAGCGCTTCTTCGTGTTTCTGCCGTATGTCGTGATGAGTATCACTCGATGTCTGCAGTGCCTAGAGAGAATGACACAGCGGTCAGGGAAACCACAGCGGGTCATTTCACACACGTGTACTTGGAAGTAGCTTGGCACCTGTACCTGGATCAGGTAATTGTTGTAGCAATCCATTGCCAGAGAGTTCGTTAACTCAAATCTGCTATTTAACTCTATTCGCTCTTGGAGTTGTTTCTGTAAAAATCATACTGAGCGTAACCACAGGTTCTTTGGGAACACCATCGCATTTTAGTGGAATGCTAAATGTACAAATTAAAATAGTTATGAAAGGAAAATTCCAAAATGCTGCGAAATTTCACGGATGATAGAAATCCAGCATACGTTATTTCCGACTGAAAATCAGGCTCAATAAAGAAGAAGAAGGAAATGCTATGGTGCCTTGTGATTGATATGTGCCACGCATTTTGCTAAACCAAAATCGACAACATATTTCAAACTGTTTAAAATGTTGGCAAAATTTTACGTCTGCTGAATTTCATACTCTTTGTTTGGCAAACTTTTGTACAGTAATGTAGACGTTCGGAAAAATTATTGCCAGTCCCTGGTAGCTCAGCGGTATGAGCACGGCCTCGTATGAGAAGGTTGACGGTTCACTTCACGGTGATTCGAAATATTTTCAAAAGGGTAATTATTTTGCGTTCCACCTCTGAAAATCGTTCCAAGTTATAGTATGTCATTGTGGTCGGGAATCCCAATACCAAATATACGGACGTGAAAAGGCTCGTGTAAGTAAATTGACACTCACGCTTTGCAGTGCTCGCACTGATTCCTCCTTTTCTTCCGGCGTCAGCAGTGCCAAATATTCTGGCCCCTTTATATGAGCTAGCAAGTCGCGAAGATGCACGGCAGGATGTCGTTCGTCGCTATTGTACCACAAGCATCCCTCCAAAAGGTTCTTGTATTCGTCCGGCACCGCGAATCTAATACCGTCGCAGGTGTTTTTCCAGTCCGGATGGGCCAGAATTGTGGGATCCGACATCTCGCGCCAACGCTGCGTTATCGTCGGTTCTACGGTGGGGGACATATCCGAGTACTGCAGAACCTCGAGTACTGGCTCCCCTTTTTTGTCGACGTACGGCACCACACCCCCGTTGAGGAGTTCCACCATGGTGCAGCCGAGGCTGAAGATGTCCGTTGCTCGGCCTACGGGGAGAGGATTGCTGTCCCGGTCCCCCACAATCTGGGAGAGAACTTCGGGTGCCATCCATCCCAGCGTGCCCATCACTTGTACGGAGGTGCGACTGTCCTCTAACACATCACACCCGTCGATGCTGCCGAGTTTGACTGTTCTCTTGTCGTTGGTCAGGAAGATATTGCTTCCTTTGACATCACCGTGTACGATCGGCGGATTGACAGCAGTGTGAAGGTACGCCAGACCGGCAACAATCTGCGTGAAGAAACTGATGAATTGCTCCAGTGTCAAGTCTCCGGGTGATTTCGCGAGAGAATTCAGGTCTCCGTCTAAATAAATACGGACACCACACATGTTAGGGTGCTGAACATTTGCTGCTGACAAGGGATGATTTTTAACGTGTACACCGAAACAAGGACGCGTTAAGACCACCAGGTGGCTTAAACTCCTGATTTACCCCAGTTGGGGGCGAAATAATAATTAAGGGTTTTTCTTATTTCTGATTCAAAAAGACATTTCGAAAAATAATATGTTGGGGGTCCATGTGGCAAGCGGCCCTGGGGGGGGGAAGGGGCAGAGAAACATTAGAAGGATCCCAATTGAAATTCAATTTCGAATCAATTCGCATCAACCAAAATTCGTTTCGATGTCAGGGGGCGGAGTTATTTCTCAATATTGAAACGGACAGTTGAATTTAGGAGTGTAATTGCGAGAAATTGTTGTATACGAGTATAGTCATACTCCTTAACAGCGAAATAACATTTGGCCAATGCGAATCGATTTTAAACAGAATTTTAGTTGGAATAGCGTCAAAATATTTTCATTGTAAAGGACCGAAATATTTACCTGGGCAAAATTCTGTCAGGAAACATAGACGCCTTGGCATGATCGCCTCTAGAAATCCCACGTCGATGTACCGCAAAATATTAACGTGATCTAGTTTGAGAAGGTACGCGTATTGGGTCAAGTTTTCAGTGGTTTCGATAGCGTTGCCGTTTGAAAGGATTTTCAGTGCAAAGTCGGCTGCATAAGTGTTATTTTCGTTGTCTTTGCAGGGTCCCAACTTAATGACTGTGCCCCAGCCATCTTCTCCGATGAATGAATATTCGGTTTTAGGCCAAGTGTAAACTCTTTTCCGCCCAGAAAATATAACCTTGTCCATATTACGGTCGCACTGTTTACGTCGGGATAGAAAAGCTGTACCAATGCGGATAAATTAAAATTCTGAGTACAAATCAAACTGAGGCAATTATTCAGAAATTTCGTCCTGAGTTCGGATCAGGTACTTCATTTATATTTAAACTGTCTACCTGTATAGTAGGGCCTTTAACTAAACACAGGAGCAACTTTTATCATCCACGATAAGGTATCGGTTGAACCAGATGACGCTTAAGTGGGAATTAGAAAAAATGTAGGTCAGCACTCCCAATGTTTGCATGACCGATCAGCAGGGGCTCAATTGCGATTTGAAATTAATCAGCTAAGTGTGTCAAAATGTATTTTTCCAACTGATTTTGATACTTTAATTACAAGCTTAAAACGGAGAGATTTGGCTTCATCTCGGCGGCCATGTCCGCCATACTTTGTATCATGAACAACGATGCTATCGAAATGGCACTAATATCAAGGGTAGAAATGATAATCAGGACCGCTCATTTACAAACACGCGTTTTTAAGATCTGCGAGCACTTGCCAATTCACGGTACGAAGAAGTACATGTTGTGTGGCGGATCGGGTGATCCGATCGTAATTTGCTGTCAAAGTGTCTCCAGTGCAGGCGTTGTTAAACTCGCGTTGACCTAAATAAGAGCCTTGTGTCTATCGTGTTTATCAACCTTTAGTAGAAAAGAATAAAAATCAAGTATTTATTTTATTGTGTCCATTGGCGCGTGTATGACACACGTCATATTATAAGCGGCAGACAAAGGAAGACCGAGGAGACAAGGACAATGTTTCGGGAAAGACATGCTATTTGCGACCCGTACGAGGTTAAACTTTTAATTCGGCTAACGGGCAAAATCGCTTTTAAATCGGCTAGGGGGGGCGCAAGTGTCGCACTTCTCACTACAAGAATGAACGCACCTGCTGTCAACTCCAATGTGCCTGTGTCTGACTGACAAGAGTGTGTAGACTGTAAGGTGTGCCTGAGCTGAACCTGCGAATGGCGCCTCTACAGCCTCAATTCCGTCGCTTTTACAGCAAACTTTTTTCTTACTTTTTCAAAGCAATCGTCTAAGCTTTACAAAGATATTCCTGCCCCTTTCTCAATTTCCACTTTTTGGCAAACATTTTTTTGACTTTATCAAAGTTTCAACGTTTAGAACGCAAAAATCTGGCCGAATTAAAAGCGATTTTGCCCGTTAGCCGAATTAAAAGTTTTACCTCGTACTATAATATGTTTGGCGCGAATCTTCAGGAAGAAAGGATTACTCTAAAGATTATGGCACAAACACATTTCAGTTCGCGAAAATGTGTTTCGTTAATCGGTATTTTAAATTTCCTTAGAACGCATTCTTTGGTTCAATTTAAGTTCAGTTTTTTAATTAAGCAGCTAAATAATTAAAAGTGTCTACAGGACTGGTGTCAACTTCGTTTCACGGCAGTTATCAAGAAACAAACCAGCTAGGCGAGTCAAAATGTATTTTTGTAACTGATTCTAATACTTCAATTTTTCCCTGTTTTCCAGTTTGAGGTTTTTCGATTTTCGTAATTTCCCTCATTTTCGTATTTTCGTTTTTGCTTTCGTAGTTTTTATGTAGGTCTAGCGCGAAAGTTGCATTTGGCAAAATGAAGCTTAGCCAAATCGTGATTACAAACTTTCGCAGAAATTTGACCATCGTAGCGGTACTAGCTTAGGAGTCCTAGGAATGGGCTTAGGCAATAAGTCGCCTCTACCCCTTCCCCCCTTTTGTCCCCTGTTGCTTGAACCAAGGTCCCTTTGAGTCATCATAACCAAATTGATAATTTCGGAAAGCTCGATTGTTTCTCAATCGTTCAGTGTAAAAAGCACGAGATTTGGGTTTTCTTCGATAGCTTGAGAAGTGCCTGCATCATTACCTTGTACCATATATCTGGGTGCGAAATGTGCCCGAATACAATTTCAGTGGTATGATATGTCGATGTACGAAATCTCAGGTTGCAAAATGTCGGGGCGCCTATTTTACTGCGAGCGTATGTCATTATTAGCAGCATCAAAATGTTTGCATCGCATATGAGCTAGGTGAACAAACTCTGAAAAGACACGATGACACACCACATGCCCTTCGGAATTCGATAATGCTGATGACGTAGCGACTGAATCTCTTCACACGTGAAAATTTATGGTTCATGAAGTGTTTGGACATTTTAAAAAACATCACACCGGCTGAAAAATAATAAGCGTCACCTTAGTTTTAGGCCAAACAGGGCGCAACAGTAATTTCGCATATAAAATTCGCACATGGAGCAATTTCAAAAACACACAATACACATAGATTCCTCATTTGGCTGAACACTCTTTCCGATTAAAGCTTCGATATAATCCTCTTGCCATGTTTGGTAAATATCGGTGCTCGGAGGGATGGACGGTCTAATTCCTCGGCGGATTCTGGGCTTGTCTCGCATCAGCTTCTTTTTCCAGCCTCAGATGTTGTATGCAGATCTGGTGGTCAGCGTTGGCTTTCATGTGTTTGTTTCGCAGGCGCGTGATTTCGTTTTGGAGAAATTCCACTCGTCTCATCAGGCGCGCAATTTCGTTCTGGAGAAGTTCCACTCGTCTCATCAAGCACCAGTCTCGCAGCTTGGCTCTCAATGGCTGATTTTCTTTGAGCTCCCGGTACTCTGCTCGACGGGCAATGACTTTAGCCTTGACGGCAGCTGCTAGCTCTTGGAATTCGTCAGCTCCGGGCGGGATTACTGGCGCTGCTGCTCCTGGGTTCGCAATGGGTTGTGGCGCTTGATCTTGAACTGCCATGATGATGGCAATGTGAAAGCGGTCTGCTGTGTGTGGCGTGTGTACTCCTAATCGAGCTGTCACTCGAGTGAGTGAATAAATTCCTCTCCAAACACTGTTACGTGAACGAATGTCGAGAGGTGGATGCAGTTACAAATTTATGTATATCGTAACGCGCGCCACAACAATGCGTGCTCGTCCATTCACAGTCACCCTGATAACGACGTACATTCAAATGATAAAGTGGCTGCTTTGGAAGTGCACTTTACGTACGAGCGCGATGCTGTTATAAAGATCACACTACATTCCTAATTATGACCGATTAGAGGTCACGTCGATAATGATACCCCAAAATAGAGAAGGAGGTCAGTTGTGACCTAGATAAGAGACAAAGCTTGATGACGAATACCCACACCTCTATAGAGGTGCGATCAAACAATAACAACTCCGTATGATTTGATTCAAATTTGATTTATTTTTAATTTGATTTAGTAATCCTACGAAAAGTTTAGCTAAAAAACAAAGTTTTTGACAGAAATCTTAATTTTTTGATGTTTTACGCTGTCAAAAGTTGTGTAAACTGTGGCTTATAGCTACTTGCAGGTTACTTGCAAACTTTTGATTTGACATATTGTGAACCGCAAGACTTGACATGTTATAAAGTTTTAAATTCTTAAAACAAAAAGCCGGCCGAAATCTGGTCGTCAAACACCGGCCGAAATCTGGTCGCCAAACACAAAGAAACAGCCTACTCATTTGGAAAGTATATTTGAAAATTAAAACTGAAATTTGGCACAGTGGAAACTGAAAACGGGTGACATACTGAATCCATAGAAGAATACGACAAGATATTAAGATTTTGGGCAACGAAATTCGTGATGCGTGTATTGAGTTGATTGATCGATAAGCCGGTTTGAAATTTTCCCCAAGCAAACAACGTGTAGTCTTGTTTGTCTAACCACACCAAATCAAACGTTTGCAAGTAACCTGCAAGCAGCTGTGCATAGAGACAAAGCTTGATGACGAATACCCACACCTCTGTAGAGATGCGATCAAAGAATAAAAACTCAGTATGATTTGATTCTGATATGATTTATGATTGTTTGATTTACCGGACTATTCCAAATTATGTTTGGGATGGGACAGTGTGAAAAAAGGGTTTAATGCATCTCTATAAAGCGTCATTTTTACAGAGATTTACTGATGAAAAGGGAATGGAATCTTCCCGTGTTTTCCCAAAATTTGAAATTTCACCAAAAAGAGTTTTAATTTATTCACCGACAAAAATTAGTTTTTATAATTATCATTAAATAGTTTTTAACTTTAAAACATGAAGCGGATGCATTCCACGGATGAAACACGTTCCAAGTTAAAACTGAGAGAGAAAGATACCCTAGTACACATCTGGTGTACGAAAAGTGTTTTTTTCCGTACACAAAAGATGAATAGTCTCCGTAAATGTTTACGTAGAAAGAGCAGCGTATATCTCACACATTATCTACGGCCACCCCGAAACGTACAAAGTACCAAGGAAATAAATCGATTCTATCGTAACGTAGCACGAAAGGAAAGAATAGAGAGAGAAGAGAAAAGAGAATAGAGAATATTACTAAGGACTGTTCGAACTGTCTAGACTGCCAACACATACACCTCAACATCAGATAGACAGATACAGATACAGAAGACAAGAGACGAGGGAGAAACAAGGTGGCCAAAGGTTAATGGAATAACAAAGAAAGTAGCTAACGGAAGATGACAATTAAGATATAATGGACCACTAATGATAATGATAATAATCACTCAATGATATAATTATTCGCGACAATATTATGCACGATGGCATTTATTTTTATCCGAGCGTACAATTCTCAGGTTAAACTTATCTAATTCAGCTCAAATCAACGAAATTCGTCGATTCTTGATTAAAAGATCCGCGCATCTGAAGACTTTTATTCTGTCATTTATTTCTAAAATCTTAGTCTTCTCGCATTTCGAATGAGAATAAATAATGCGTATAAATTTTGAAAGCTCACACAAATTGTTTGACATAAATTAAGATTAATAAAAAGTGGTCAGCGACCTTACAAATTATTTGCGAAACAGCGCATAATTTGAGTGAAAAATCGACGTTTTGCATGACCTATCGTATTTCATTTTCCCTGTGTACCAGGGACACAACGATCATGCACTTCTGCTCTCGGGATGTTCGTTTACGAG
>LRSR01003877.1:0-12917 GCA_001579985.1 Hypsibius dujardini
CTGTCTGTCTGTTTGTCTGTCTGTCTGTCTGTCTGTCTGTCTGTCTGTTTGTCTGTTTGTCTGTTTGTCCGATTGTCCGCCTACCTAGTCGCTTGCCAGCCTATCTGACTGCCTGTTTGCATGTGCGTCTGTGCTTTTATCTCTCTGTTATCAGTCTGTGTCTATTCAATGCTCACATTTTGGGGGTTAGAGGTTTTCAAATTACGGGACCACATGCTATCTGACCAGTTCAACGAGCTGTCAAAATTTGTGCCAGCAAGTTGTCTAGAGAACCTTCCTGCTGCAACATACTGACAACAAAATGTTTATTTTTCTGCCCGATCTGCCAGGACAGCAGATATTTTTATTGGTTTGGTAGATCATTAAATCTTGAATTCAAAGCACGCCCGGAGATCTGACTACGTAGATCATAAAACATATGACGGTCATTGCGGCGACCTACACATAGGTACTTGCCGTTAGAGGTCGACAAATGTACGAGACGCTTGACGCCTCACAAATATTGCTAAATGATGAGCGTATGTTATAAATGGAATAAATTTAAAGCCCTACCGTTGGGAGACCGGCGATTGCAAATCAAAAGCTGGTGCACCCCACTGTGAAGGAACAATCGGTGGGGTTGTTTTTTCTTGTCCACCAGTAGGGGGCGTTTTGTCTGATTCTTATCGGCAACAGTAATCAGCGATCCTCTTTATCAACCGCGAACTGACTCTCCGACAGAGTAAATAATACCCATACTGTAGGTCCTTTTACTAACGCTAATGCAAACGTCTGCAGTTTCGTCTGTATCTGTGTCTGTGTCTGTGTCTGTGTCTGTGTCTGTGTCTGTGTCTGTGTCTGTGTCTGTGTCTGTGTCTGTGTCAGTGTCTCTGCCTATGTCTATGTCTGCGTCTATGTCTAAGTTTGGGTTTGTGTCCGTGTCTGTGTCTGTGTCTCTGCCTGTGGTTGTGTCTGTGTCTATGTCGGTGCCTTGGTCTGTCTGTCTCGGTTGGTGACTATCGTTGTGTTTATGTTGCGTATGTGTCTGTGTCTGTAGTTGTATCTGTGGGTCTGTGGGTCTTGATTTGGGTCTTGGCCTGCATTTCTATCTGTGCCTGTGTCTCTTCGGCCGGTCAGCATTCACATCGGTTTCCTTCCCTTTTCAATTTTTTCAGAATGATTCTATACATCGATACTGTACCTGTCACTAAAAATACGTATCATGACGCAACATGTAACACCAAATTAATTCAGCGTCACTTACTATTCACACAATACAAGCCGGCCAGAGTACGGTAGCTAATATAATTCACAACAAGTTTCAGCACTCTTCTTTTCCGATGTATTTATTAAACACGGAAAGCATTGAATTATACCCAGCGAGTGCCGCCGCGATCACTCTTTCCACGTGGTGGTGGTCGTGGTCGCGGGGAGGACGCAAAAATTAGCAATTCCCTAGGTACCCTCATGGCAGACTGTCACACTGACTGTCACACTGACAGACTGACTGTCAGCGTTCGCGGCCATAGACAGACTGACAGACTGACATCCCGTGGAATTTGTCCGAAATGCCGACAGACCCGACAGGCCCGACAGAAAAAGCCGATAATATACGAGCTTACACTATCGATGGTTATCGTTTAAGAATTCAAAACGAGGTGCCCGCAAATTGATCATCACACACACACACACACACACACACACATACACACACACATACACACACACATACACGCACACACACACACACACACACACACACACACACACACGGAAGATGCAGACAAAACGATAAGAAGGAAGAAGGAAGTGCTCGGACTGCATGCCGGCTCCTCACCGGCTCCTCACCACCATTATCGATCTCGAAAAACACCCTGATTACGTATCTCCATTTTAGATTTTTCAGGCACACAGACAGACCGAGACAGACAGACGCACCACAATTTGGCGATACAGTCAATTATTAATTATTGATGAAAGGAAGATTGTGCCTTCCTTTAAGCCTGCTGCCGGTACACCTAATGTGAAATCGGCGTTTTACGCAGAGCGGTCCTCGTTCTTCTTGTCCTGCCACTTTCCGCACGCGCCGGGAATTTATCGGTCCGTTGGAATCTCTTCGAGAGAGATGCTTCTCTTCTTTTGCTCTTACGTAGCAAACAATAAAAATATGTCGAAGATGCCACATACTGGCGGAGATCACTTTGATGATTGTCTGTCGGAGGCACGCAAGCAAACTGCCTGCAAGGGTGGAGTCACCGCCGCAGACAGTTATGTGTTATTACGACCGTCTCTCTCCGGCTACCACTTGTATGCCGGCAAAACGGAAAAGAAAAGAAGGCAACCGACGAAATGATACTTGAGAAAGAGAGAGAGAGATGAAACGAGAGAGCTCTTGTGTCTGTCTGCGTCTGTGTCTGGGTCTGTGTCTGCGTCTGTGTGTGTTAGAGAGAGAGAGAGAGAGAGAGATAAAGATAACGAAAAACACCTGCGGCACCGAGTTTCTTCACCTGACTAATCAGTGCTCCACTGTGCACACACAGCAGGCTTCTGTGTGAGGGAGGAGAGAGAGTGTATCCCGCGGATTGAGACCGCAACCCTTTGGGCGAACAAATTTGCCACAAAAATGTGAAATTGCTTAAACTGAATGAATGAATCTGCTAGCGGAATATTTTTTATTATTAGCGATGGATGCAATGTTTACTTTGAATTTAACAACCAAAAGTTCCTACTTTATTCGCATGTTAGATTATCATTAATACGTATATTGAGAAAAATTCCTACTACAACGAAAGAAGTTGTCTCAATATAAAACCCGACCAGTAAATATGTTTTGCCACCAAAAGTGTTCCTGAATTTTAATTTAAGTTAATTTAATTTGATTATATTTGAATAAAATAAGCTTGGCAAATTAAAAATTATTTTAAATTATTTTATAAATTATAACGTGAATTATAACGTAAATTATAACGTAAATTATAACGTAAAATTATTTTACGAAGGAAATATCACTAAAGCTTTTGTTACAAAATACATTCATGTGCTAATCATTTTCACATGCAAAGGTCACAAACATGTTGTTATATTATATTTTGCCATAATAAAGGGTTAGGGCAAGTAAAGGGATAGTCAGGTCCCCGCAGAATTTGAAAAACCGGGAGCCACTGCAAAACACATTCTTTTTTCCAACGAAAAAAAAGTCTCAAACTGCGAGAGAAGAGAAGACAAGACACTTTCTGCCTGGGTGGCGGCGTGCTCATCATCATCACTAGTACTGGGATCTCTCTCCACTGCCCCGCCAAAAAGCCCACAGCAAAAGCAAGCAAGCACACACACACACATGAGAGAGAAACGGGGGGTGGTCCTTGAGTGGTAGTGTGTATGATTGGATTACGGATTGTGAAAAGAATTACTTACCCCGGCTGATGACGAATAAAACGGACCAATCATCGTACTGTCAGTTCCCTCACCCATCCTCTCTCTCTCTCCCTCCCCTCTACCAGCTTTACTTTGGTGCACGGCGCGCGCCCATTCCCCTCTCGGTTTCTTTCTCACTCACCGCACACTGAATGAGTGAGTGAGTGAAAGAGGAAACAACCGAGGCCACACACGCTCACACACAGAGCAGAGACCGAGAATTTTCACACACACACACACACACACACACACAGACAGAGAGACAACGCGCCGCCGCCCTCCGTAAAAACGAGCAACTGGGGACACAGACAAGCGCTCGCTCTTGCTTGCTTGCCTGCTGTTTTAACCCCGGCGTGTGTATGTGTGTGTGTGTGGAATTATCATTGTACAACTTTCCAATTCAGAAGAACACCAGCAGTCCTGCGCGAGAATAAATTTGTATGCTCCTCACCATTCTCCCTCGACCGATTCTCTTAATATCCACTTGCTCAGAATACATAAAACCTTTTTTTTCATACTTCCGTAGACCTCATTAATTATTAACCGCGATATATGATCTGATCTCCGTCTGACTACCAATTCGGATGCCTACCCGCATCACCACCGCCGCCGTCTCACCAAAAGTGTTTTCTGCATCATTCCTCCACATTATCACCGACGGTTAATTAACATTTACATCCCGACCACCACGCGCGATCTACACATTTGCATCGCATTATCACGTTGTTGTTTTTTTTGCTGCGTGTCCGTTTTTGCGGTCTCTCTCTCTCTCATCTCATCTCATCACACATAACCCATTTTTATGCTAATCTCGGCGTGTGCCATGGCCCCGCCGGCCGGTTCGCCCGCAGGCTCCCTGGGAGGAGCCCTCATCAGCAGCAGCGGCAACGGAGGCGTCAATGCCGGCAACGGTTACCCCATGATGGCCGGGATGATGATGAGCACCACCGCCACCGCCAACTCTCATCCCACCGGCAACATACCCTCCGGTAATCACAACAGCAACTCCTCCAGCCACCACATGAACGGACGCGCCAGCTACAACATCTCCCCCATTCCCGAGATGAAGTATTCCTCCTTCATCGCCAGCTCCCCGGTCCACCACCATCACCATCAATCCAGCCATCACATCCCGCATCACCATCACCTGGCGGCGGCGTACGCCGGCATGCCGGTCGGCGGATGGTCGGTCGACCCTCCGACCCTGCAATGGTCCATGAACGTCAACGTCTCCGGCGGCGGCGGCGGCGGCGGAGGCGGAGGCGGAGGCGGTCATCATCATCCCGGTAGTAACGGGGACCTTTATTCCCGGGTACCTTACTGGACGCCCAATAGCTTCCCATCCTCTAATCCCTCACCAAATTCCTCGTCCTCCCATCCGCAGCAACAGCAGAACTGCTACAGTCCCCCGATTGGGAATTCGGTTCAGTATCAGAACGGAGGACTGCAGCATAATCATCATTCGCAGCAGGAGCAGCAACCGTCGCCGCCGTCCTCGCACTATGTCAATTCCGCGTCCGCGGCGACCACCGTCTCGTCGGGCGGCGCGATTAATAATTCTTCGTATAGCCATTTGATGCATAATTTGTCCTCCTTGCATGTCCATCCCGGGGAGAGTACCTCGCCGCATTTGATTGGCAATGGCAATGGGAATAATAACGGAGGTTGCGAGATGATGCATGGACGCTCGGATGGCGGCTCCATGTCGTCCGGGGAGGAGGAGGTGTGTCTGGACGCGCCGTCCTCGGATGATCTGGAAATGTTTGCGAAGCAATTTAAACAGCGACGAATCAAATTAGGTAAGGCTGCCCTTTTTTTCCGACACCCTTTCTCATTTGACATTCTTGAGTTGAAGGTGATTTTTAATAATATTTTTTTTCTCTGTAGCGTCACAATTAAAAATCAATAAAAAACAGTGAATAGGAAAATAAATAATTTGGAGTTCATTTTAGTGTTTCACTGCAATAATTTGAGCAATGGCTTTTAAATGGACTTTTTAATAAAATGTACTGCATTTTTTATTACTATTTTTTAATATCGTTTAAATGAAAGTTAATACAAACAATTCTATGAATAAAGTGAAAATTGTAGAATCCTCTTAAATTTCGTCGATTAAAGTGAAAAGTCGAGCGACAGTTTTACTTGATGTGTGCTGAATATGTGAAGATTGTCTTGTATTAATCCTGTCGTAATGGATGTGCAAAAATAAATTCTCCAAATTCTCCAAATTCTCCACGTGCAACTCCATTTTTGCGGTGGAAAGTTTGTTTTGATAATTTTTTAAGTGTAGCGATGAGAAAGCGAACGAGAGAGAGAGAGAGAGAGAGAGAGAGAGAGAGAATGGGTTGAATAAATTTAAAGGTCACTGATCGTGTGGGGAGTCTTGAATTTTTATTTCGTCTTTCATGCGGTGAACCTTGAAATTTTATTGCCATGCTCGAAAAAAATTGGATTTCGAGTTGTTTTTGGCAACGATTACTGGATATCTTGTACAGATAATTTGCCGCCAGCGAAATAAAAAATGTCAATTTTTTCCCTTCGTTTTTTTTGTTTGCGAGATTTACTGCGTTTTTTAGCTGCAACCTGTCATCAATTTTTAACCCTGCGACAGTGCAGACAGGATTCAGTCTAACGGCGGAAAAAAATTAATTTTACGACTCCGAGTGTTCACTTTCAAATTAGCGCTTTTCCAACGCGCGCGCATCAGCTTGTTTATCTTTATTCTAATTTATTCCGAGAGATCACGAAGACGCGCGCAGATTTGCATAATTCACTGGGTCACCAACAGTTTCCCTGATATTCAGATTAATTTTTATCATTGTAGAAGTGTAAACTTTTTCATTTAAATGTGACATATTAGTTCGTTTAATATTTTAATATCCTAATATTTTAGCATTTTAATATTTTAATAATTTTAGTAATTTAATAATTTATTATTTTATTATTTTAGCATTTTAATATTTTAAAATTTTAATATTTTAATATTTCCTATTAGTAGTATTTTTCCCCAGACGTTTTTGGGGCGAAACACAATTCCGCAGAACGTTAAAAATACGTGTCTATTAGACCTGGAAAGCAGGGCGAAAATGCAGTCCAGTTTAAAATATTCATAGTATGATAATAACATACTTTTTGGTGCAGTACAAATTTTGTTTTTCAGAGAATGTATTTTGCGATGCTTCATTTTGAAAGAGACTGAAACAAGCTATCAAATGTATCATCTTCAATCTTTTTCCGCATAAATTTAAATAATTTTTTCTTGAGCAGACCGATCGACAGAAAATGACTGACTGACTGACAGACATACAGGCAAACAGACAAACAGACAAACAGACAGACCGCCGCATTAATAATGAGATGCATAACTGACACATGTTTTTTCTCTCTCTCTTCCATCCCTTGCGTCGTCGTCGTCGTCCTAAACAAACAGGCTACACCCAAGCAGGTAAGAGAGATCCATGTCCTGAGGAGACATGCCGATGAAGACGGACCTTTTTTTGGCTGGCACATTCTAAATCCAACAGTGGCGGCCACACACGTATACGCGCGCGCGCGCACGGCTAAATCCATCTTGTCCAATTTGAGTTTGACTGAGGACTGGGCGGGTACGCCGCTCTATCGCACCGCCGTCGGAAAAAAAAGTTTGAGCAACGAGCCGAGATAAGCCGCCTTACCGTGTGCCACCGCCGCCACTGTTGACCGAAAGAAAAACAGCGACCCTGTCAGAAAAAGTGACGACCGAAAAAAAGACGGATTTGAGTTGACCAACCGAAACAAACATCGGTTGACAGACACATACCAAAATGAACGCGGATAGACATAACTCATGTTCAGTATGACAGGCAGACAGGAAGGCAGACAGTCAGACAAGCAGACAGACAGACAGGCAGGCAGACAGTCAGACAGGCAGGCAGGCAGGCAGGCAGACAAGCAGACAAACAGACAGACAAACAGACAGGCAGACAGGCAGACATATAGAGACGTTCAGGTAGACATCCGTTCAGACACACAGACAGACAGCGTACATTTTTTGGAGACATCTACCAAAAGAGTCGCAATTTATTGATTATTTCCCTTTCTTTCGCGAACAGATGTCGGCTTAGCCCTGGGAACCCTGTACGGCAACGTCTTCAGCCAGACGACAATCTGCCGGTTCGAGGCACTCCAGCTGTCCTTCAAGAATATGTGCAAGCTGAAACCGCTCCTCGCCAAGTGGCTGGAGGAGGCGGACAGCGCCACCGGCTCGCCCAGCTCCATCGACAAAATCTCCCAGCAGGGCCGGAAACGCAAGAAGCGCACCAGCATCGAGGTGACCGTCAAAGGGGCCCTGGAGTCGCACTTCATCAAGCGGCCCAAGCCGACGGCACAGGAAATTACCGCCCTCGCGGACAACCTTCAGCTGGAGAAGGAAGTCGTCCGCGTCTGGTTCTGCAACAGAAGACAGAAAGAAAAGAGTAAGTTCAATGTGAGTACCCCGCCGAACCAGGAATCAGTATATTTTTTCCACCGATGTCTGTGACTCCGACTGACTGACTGCCTGCCTTAACGCGAGTGTGCGGCGATGTCTGATTTGTGGTTTAACGAAGCGTCCTAAATTTTTTTCGGAAGTACTTGCTACAAAGACATTACAGCTCACCGCCAACGGTGTTCTTTCCGCTCTTCGCTTGACCGAAATATTGTTTACTAACCGTGTCTGACTCGCGTTACATTGAACGCAATGTGGTTATATGAACGTTCTTTTTCATTGAATTCTTTTCATCGTTTTAGGACACCACGAACACTCCCCTCTAAATGAGCATTCGCCTTCCCCCGGAATGATGGATCAAAATCAGAATCATTTAATATGATCGCCCGTGAATGCGAGAGGCACACTCACTTCCCCCGGTGTGTGTCCGTGACGTGTAGTCCAAAAGAGGAATCTTCCTGCTGCGCGACGGACCGTGACAGAATTTCCTCTCTAAATGTGCCGGCACAAGACAGTTTGTTTTGTTGGAACTTTCCAATCAAGCGAAGTGAGGAATTACGGAGATTCCGCTTCTTTGGGATATTTTGGTGTGGAGAACTCTCGGTTGATTTTATTATTCATTGCGCGGGAAACACACGGAATGACACACACAGTACGGATCTTCTCCTTTTTCGTCGTTGTCGCAATTCTCCTTTGTGCATGACAGCTCGGTGCTCTCTCTTTCTTCACGCCTGTTTTTTTTGCGTGTTGCCTGATGTTATTTGATGTACAGAATGAGTATATTCTGTAGTTATTGTATTGGGAACAGTGAGAAAAGGCGACATACAGACAGCTGAAGTCTTGGCGATGTCGAGTTACGAGTTCGGGATTATAAAGAAAATGGATAGTATAGCTCGCGGCTTCGATTTAAAAAGCTTTGGCAGACTGATTTTGAACGTACACAGACAAAGTTGTTATAAGTCTCAGATAGAAATGAACCCAGGCACAGACACAGACACAGACACAGACACAGACACAGACACAGACACAGACACAGACACAGACACAGACACAGACACAGACAAAACAGACAGAGGAAATGCTATGGACGGATTCCAGAAACAGAAATAATTGTGAAATAATTACAGACATGACTATAATTTTATTATTTATTCCCAGTTTACTAACAAAATATATTCAGATCTGCAGAATCGGTATTTATTTCTACACGCAAAAAGTGTAGCATAAACTTTACATAGAGTTATTCCTCCAACGCGTTGATCGACAGCTGGTCAATCGAGTTTGTCTCGTTAAGGAGGATTGATCGGGAGAATTAATGGCAATTCCTTCGGGAGGGAAAGATCTCGAGAGCGCGCGCGCGCCGTCCCGCGCTCGCACCCCGGGATTGTGTCTGTGTGAAATGTGGAGACAGGGAATAATAATAATATCGACGTCCCCCTTGGTAGACCAACAGTTTCTCCGCTTCCTTATCTCCTCTCACGTCTCCCTCGACGATGACGAACCCGGCGGGTGTTTCCTCCGTTAATTTTCCTGTAGTCCTTGTGCCTAGATGCGTATACAGACAGACAAATACAGACAACATAAACGTAAACGTAAACTTTGTTAAGAGACCGCACAAAACAGTCAGCAATTTGCAGTTCGAGAGCGAGAGAGGGAGAAAGCACTCATACTTAAAAATGGGCCAGCAGAGTGAAGAGTTCGTGCCACAACCAGCGACGAAAAGGTCACCATAGATCGAGAATTTCTTTGCTGGTATCAATTTCGGGTATGTGATGCTCTTTTAAGTCTAAAAAAGATTCGAATCGATCGGTTGGTATATGCTGCTGTAGATGATGGCCTTTCATAGTTGCAGACTGAATATTTTATCGAAAATTGACCCCGCAGGCTAGCTGTCTTGCCCATGAAAAGGCACAAAAGCGTCATGTTTGCCTTTGTTTACCACTTTTCTCTAATTTCCCACTAATAAAGTGCGCACATCAGATGAAGACAGAGTACGGGGGTTGGTCTTTTATTCGATTATTTAATACAGTGTGTGTTGTAAAAGCTGCCAGAAATGACTGCTCGCTAAGGCGAACATAAAATAAATTCATTAAATTAATAATATGTATTCGTGTGTCTGTCTACGGTATGTGTTTGTCTGTCTGAGACGGAGGTCTATAATCTGTGCCTGTGTCTGTGTCGATGTCTATGTCTATGTCTATGTCTGCGTCTATGCCTGTGTCTATGCCTGTGTCTGTGTCTGTGTCTGTGTCTGTGTCTGTGTCTGTGTCTGTGTCTGTGTCTGTGTCTGTGTTTGTGTCTGTGTCTGTGTCTATTGTGTGTTTGTACCTATCTTCTCGCCGCGTGAGAAGTCAATCATTTTCAAAACTTCGATCGCGGAGGTTGAAAATTATTCGAAACGCGCGTATCCGTAAACTGCCCACTCTGTAATTGAACATCGATGTAAGTGGCCCACGTTTGGCAGCGAACCCGTGTGATGAGAAAGGACGACGAGTGCAGGCAAGCAAATCATCGCCAAGGCAGACAAAACGCCAAGCATATTGTAAATCATCCAAGCAGAACGAGTCGTTAAAATTTTCTCCTCAATCAGCTCTTTTCTCCTCTATTCAGGCAAAAGGTGGCAAAATGTATCTCTTCCATCTTGACTCTCTATGTTCTGTCTCGGTCTTGACGCGCCGTTCGCTTTGTAAGAAAGTGTCGCTTTCCACAATTTCTATACTGGTATAGATAGATATACGAGCGTATACGAGCGTGTAGTATAAACTGTAATAAAAAGAGAGATTGCAATTGCGATGATGGAGGAGAAGAATCTCTCTTGCTGCAGTAAATGCATCGGCCAGGAGAAAAGGAGCGCGCGCTCGTTCGACAAAAGACGACAGCTCTCTTATTCTCTCTCTTATTCTCTCTCTTATTCTCTCTTATTTTCCGTGCTTGACGGATGATTCGCTCCTCGCGGTCGCTGATTTATTGGCCCACATTACAAAGCTCTAACAATAGTAATTATCAATCATCTATCATATGTAAGAAGAAGATTGGGATTTCTCTGTGCCTGCTTCATTTCACGAATTTCTTTTTCAGTTTTGACAATATATTAATTTCATATTAAATGCTCTGTGATATTGAAAAAATTAATTTACAAAACTTATTTAATTTGCATAAATTGAAATATGTTATGAAAAATTCATAAATATTTTAATATTCTTGATAAAAAAATCCGTAAATCAAAGGCTAAGAAAGGTTCAGTCATACGAACAATTCATAAATGACATTTTTTAAATTAAATTCCTGGACGATTCTAAAATAAAACTCAATTTTAAATAAAGAGTTGAAAAAAAACTAAAAAAAAACTGAATAAAGCTAAATTTTTAGTTAAATGACTAATTTTTTTTTGATCTCAGATTAAATTTATAAACATTGTCTGTGGAATATATCTGTGCGTTGCTATTAATCTTCATGACAAGAAAATCGATTACAGTTCGGATTACTACTGGGAGGGGGAATGGAAGGAGGGAGGAGGAAGACAGTCAAATTAGCGGGTCCGTAATTTTCTTAAACGCCTGAATGAAAAAGGAGGAAGAGGCTTGTTAACGACGTGTTTGTTGCTGCATATCATTAGTTGCTCCTTGCGGGAGAGACCTCACGTGGATCATTGATTACCAGTGTCACGCAGTCAAAGACGGCACGATGGAATGGAATGGAAACAGAAGCTGCTTCTGGCGAAAAAGATTACAACTCCAAAGATAACTCGCAGACAGACAGCCGCCGTCCAGACAATTGCTTTCGCGGCCTGAGCTGTTCCCTCGCCGATGTCCCGATCTCACCTGTCCGGCCAGGTCAGACAGACAGATAGACAGACAGACAGGACAAGCGGGGCCGGTCAGTCAAGGTCTAATAAGTGTGACCCGCCATGATCGAGAGGGGCGGCAGTCAAGAGATCGACACTACTGACTGACTGCCACGGCGATATGATGAAAAATATGACAGCGAGCGTAGTGGCCGTAGTAGTTTGTAGTGGCGACGGAATTAAGACTTACGATTGCGGCGCCACCGCAAAGTGTTTATTTTACGGAAAAGTGGATGAGCCCAAAGGATGAGGATGTTATGATAGCGTCGTTTCAAGGATTACCATGTGCAGTGTTTAGTACCGTAGGCTAACCACGTTGATGTCTACTAATATAGGCCATGTGTCTGTGTCTGTGTCTGTGTCTGTGTCTGTGTCTGTGTCTGTGTCTGTGTCTGTGTCTGTGCCTGTGCCTGTGTCTATGTCCTTGTATGCGCTTGGGTCTATGACTGTATCGGTTTGTTTGATTGTGGCTGTGTCTGAACGTTTTTCTGAGCCATGCATGACGGCGACATTTTCTAAGTGTCTGAATATAATCGCCGTGAACTACAGCGCTCGAAACTTGAAACAGTGCTTCGTGTTGTCTCCCCACTACCGCTATCCCTCATTATCGAGTCGTCTGCTGTATTTTTAAGTGTAAACTGATCGCCGGAGAAAGTGAAAACTACTTGCCATGGTACACAAAGGCACCAATGGAAAATATACGGTTAATTATTCCGTTTTGCGGTTACAGGCTGCCACCACACACACGGCCTGTCTGTCTGTCTGCCTGTCTGTCTGTCTGTCTCCCTGTCTGTCTGTCTGCCTGGCTTCGTTGCATATGTCTCTGCTCATGTTGTTTCCCAGAAAAGAACCACAGCATACGGAGAGACACGTCACTTGACCAGATGCTTTTTTAAACTTGTAAATTATCGGGAACGTTTACGGTTAAGGTTTATCATTTTTGAGAGCGTGAATGGCCATTAAACTTGCGGACGCGCGCGCGCGCGCTCGCGCGGGTGGTGATTGTAGTAGTGCCGTGGTCAAAGGTGACACCGTGAAATAATTCATAGGGTTAAAATACTCAACAACTCGTTTAACTGTCTGTTTTGAATTGGCCAAATGATTTTCTGTCCGCGCGAACAGTTTTATAGTAAACAGCTAACGCGCCATCATTGAGCGCGACATTGTTCGCGCAGTGCGCGCAATACGCGCAGATGGGCGCAGATGGGCGCGCAA
>LRSR01003878.1:0-12053 GCA_001579985.1 Hypsibius dujardini
GACAGACAGACAGACAGACAGACAGACAAACAGACAGACAGACAACCAGACAACCAGACAGACAGACAGACAGACAGACAGACAGACAGACATTGACTGACAGCCTGATTGACCTTACCCGTAAAACTTCGCTTGGTTCAATGTCCAACGCTTTCTTCATCTGTGCCGCAACTGCGTCCGGATTTGCGTGCTTCAAATCGATCTTATTCAACGCCGGAATTATCGTTTTGTCCGCTTCAAATGCCGAATAAAATGTTGCCAAAGTTTGGGCCTGTACTCCCTGAGACAACAATACACACACCTTAAGACGCAATCCAGTTCATCAGTCAAGCTTCATTTTCTGATCTCCAAATAACCCACGCTTACTTGGTTTGCATCCACGAGAAGAACCACACCCTGACAGGCAGCTAACGAACGCGCGACTTTATAAGGAGAACAAAGCAAACAATTTAAGCTAACTGGTCAAGTGTACTGAGAGTGAGGAAGGCGAGTGCGAACTAACCTTCATAGTTAAAGTCGACATGACCGGGCGTATCAATCAAGTTGAGGAGGTAGGTCTTCCCGTCCAATTCGTAGAACAAGGAGGCTGTCTGCGCCTTCACAGTGATACCTCTCTCCCGCTCGACTTCCAGACGATCCAAAACTTGATTGTCATGGCTTCCAGGCTTGATAGTCCCTGCAAATGCAAATCAATCAATCAATCAATCATTCTACCCATCAATCAATCAATCGTCCACCAGTCAATTCATCAATCAATCAATCAAGTAAATACTAATCCATTCATCAATCATCAGTCGAATCCATCAATCAAGCTAAAGCTTAAACGACCAAAAGTCTTTTACCGGTGATTTCGAGGATGCGATCCGCCAACGTGCTTTTCCCATGATCAACATGAGCGACAATGCAAAAATTTCTGATTAACTCGGGCGGAAAGTCCTGGAGATCGGGTAGCTTCGGCCCGTCGGGGTCGCGGCTGTAGTCGACAGCGAAGACAACTCGAGAACAGCAAACTGATCTGCGAAACAGCGCGACACAAAAAGTTCAAAATGAAGCGCCGGTTTGCATCGCTTCTAATCCACGGAGCATGAAACGAATTCGCAATACCTTATTGAATTGAAAATCACCCGTGGACGAAGGCTTTTTGGATGGGCGAGTGAAGAATTATGAGCAGATGAAAGTCTTCCGTGGATTCTCCGTGATGAAAGACGATTTGCCAATTGTTTGATGCCAACTCCAAGTTCGCCGAAACGGCGGAATCTTCCGCAATGCATCGCCGAATTTCAAACCATAGCACGGCAAACGCTTTTTTCGAGAAGCAAAGAGTTTCGAGTAGCTTACAGTTATATATCTCATCAAAGGAGAGCAGTTCCTCGTTATTGTATCAGCCGCATCAGTCGATCAGTTGATTAGATTGATTTGGCCAAAGTAAAAGCCTTGTTCCCGTAGCAAAGCCTTGTTCCCGTGGCAGAGGCTTGTTCCCGGGAACAAGCCTTTTGATAACTTGCTTCAAAGATTGCTCGATTAGTCAAGTAATCGATTTCGACCAAATAAACGACTTGTTCCTACTGCCAAAAGGCTTGTTCATGAGAACAAGCCTTTTGTTTCAAGATTGTTCGATCGATCGAGTTATTGATTTTTGGCCAGCCAAGTAGAAGGCTTGTTCCCTTTTGTTCCCCACTGGTTCGCCCCGACTGTTTTGTTGTTTTTTCATCGCGAAAAATGTACTAGAAGAAAATTAGCTCCACTTTGGAATAACAAGTCTGTTTCGCTTGTTTTGAATTTGAATTTGATAAAACCGGCAATGGCCACCCCGTCCGGGGAGTATTTCCACCATCAAACTGTGCGCATCGTCAAGAATGGTCAAACCACCGTAAGCAATTCCATTCCATATCGTTCTCGTAATTTAAATTGATCGGCTGATAGATTGATTGATTGAAATGCAGATTAATCACAAATGTTCCTTGCTTCATTGACTGACCGATTGATTGATTGATTGATATGCAGATTGATCACAAATGCTCTTTCCTTCATTGACTGATTGATTGATTGATATGCAGATTGATCACAGATGTTCTTTGCTTGATTGCTTGACCTGAGCGTCAGTTTTTTTCACTCCCACTTTATCAGTTCACCGTTATCGAGAAGGACGAGACTACTAACGGACTCCTCATCCAACGCACCAACAGCGGGACTTCCGCCGCCAAATGCAACGGCGAAGTCTTCACCAGAGCGGACTTGATGAAGTACAAAGAGGCGCCCTTTTGGAGTCGGTTTCGCATGTGTCTGCTGCTGCTGCTTTGGGTGGCGATTTTCGGACTGACCGGTGGGGCGGTCTATTTGGTGGCATCCAGTGGACGGGCGTGCGCGGAGGAAAACTGGGCCACGGGATGGTGGCGGAACTCCTTGATGTATCAAATCAACGTTCGGACCTTCCAAGACAGCGACAGCGACGGCATCGGCGATCTCGCTGGTAAGAGTACTGAAGATGCTAAACGTATTAAAAGTGGAGTGGGTTTTGTAAAAGCAAAGTTAAGCTGCTACGAGGCGAAAGAATAATCGGTGGTTTGATCAATCAAGGAATCGAGCATTGATTCCTCTAATTGATTGATGTAATACTCAATCAATAATCAATCAAATGGACAAGCTGCATGTTCGGCTCAATCAACAATCAACCGCTGATCTAAAGACTGTTTGAACGGGTTTCTTCTTTATAAAATTCAGCAATCGGATTCGAGCAACAAATGTTCAATTTATGGTTTCCGCGTTTTAACACAATCTTTACTTTTCCACTTCGCAGGTGTTCGGTCACGGTTGGATTACCTGCAGTCCATCAAAGTGGAGACCATCGTCTTGAACCCGATCTTCATGGGCGTGCACGGGAACAGCTTCGCCGTGACGGATTTCAGCAATATCGATCCGCAGATCGGCACACTGCAGGACTTCAACGAGCTGGTAGCGGATGTACATGCACGAAGTATGAGGACGACTGTGGTTGAAGTCGTCGTGCGCTCGAGCGGCTGACGCGGGTGTGATGTAATGGTTTGTTTTTATTCCCATACAGATATGACGATCGTGATCGATTTTGTCGTCACACACACAGCTCGGGAGCACGCCTGGTTTCCGCCTAGTGAGATGGCCACACCGGCGTTCTCAGCGGATGTCATACAGACACGAGATTTCTATGTCTGGCATGATGGAGTTTGGGACACCAGTGAGCTTGACTATCAAGGACGAACCATTCCCGGGCCGCCGAATAGCTGGGTAATTATATTTTGATGGCTTACTTTGAATCTGTCTACCGGTTTATCTTTCTGTCTGCCAGCCTGCCTGCCCGTCTGCTTTTCTGTCTGTCTGTCTGTCTGTCTGTCTGTCTGTCTTTCTGTCTGTCTGTCTGTCTGTCTGTCTGTCTGTCTGTCTGTCTGTTTGTCTTTCGCCGAGTCTATCGGTTGCTTTTGGACCCCTACAATCTTGTGAGTGATTCCAAACACTATTTATCGTCAGAAAACTCGGGACGATGGGAGATCCACGGCCTGGACTTGGTCTGGTACGAGGAAGCAGTACCATCTCCACCATCTGAGCAACGCTCTGCCCACCCTGAACTACGCGAGTGAAACGCTGAAAAACGTGATGGACGACGTGTTGCGCTTTTGGTTGCGTCGCGGTGTCGACGGCTTCCGTGTTCTCACCGTCAAAGACATCTTCCCCGGTCCTTCGAAATACATTGCCAATTTGTCCGATCCCGCCTTGCCAGTGGAAACCACCGCTCTGCTGAAGCGATGGCGAGGCATCATGGACGCACCGTCCTCTGGCGGTCGATCTGGAATTCACAAGTTTGTGGTTGAATCGAAAACTGAAAGTACCTGAACTGAACTGAACTGAACTGATGGTTTCTGTACTGGTGATAGAGTTCTGATCGTCGATGGGGAGGGTGTAAGCATCAGCCAACTCGGCATCTTCGGAGTGGATCTCGTGGTCAACGCCAACTTGATGAAGTGGAATTCGACCGTTAAGAATCCGGGACAACACATTGCGGCGCTCATTGACTCCGCCTTGAAGACGGCTACACACCGCAACCCTGTTAGCTGGGCGGTAAGTAATTGTGCAGTCGGTTCTATTGGCGCGTCTCGTGCGCGGTAAAACTTTCAACTTGACGCGATGGCAAAATCGCTTGTAAGTTGACGCAGTGAGGGGAACAGGGGGCGCACATGTCGCAACTGATGCGATGTGTGTGCAAACGAGCAAGTGGCGCCCCCTACAGCCTACAGCCCCCCAGTGATGTGACATTCGGACTCTTCCTTCAAGGTTGGAAATTATGACGAACATAGAGCAGCGTCGCGAGTGGGAAGTTTGGAATTGGTGGATGCTGTCAATATCATCTACATGCTCCTCCCGGGAACTGTAATGGCATTTTATGGCGACGAGCTGGGATTGAAAGATGCAGCTCAGTCGAGTCCCCGTGTAAGCTGCAGCTGATTTTCAACCTTTCCTTTAATGCGGTCTGTGTCTGTGCCCTCAATGAACTGAACAGGTCAGTAATTGATATCTTCACTTTTAGGACCGAAACTATCCGGCGGACGGTCCGCAGATAACACCTATGCTCTGGACGCTTGACGCACTGGCGGGCTTCACTAATTCGAGCAATGGACCATGGATATCTATCCCTAAGCCACATCAACGTTCAGACGTTCAGGTAATTAGTACATGACTCTGCCCACCAAATTTCGGCAAGTGGAAATTAAGACCGATAGGGGTAAAGCATATCTAGATGGAGACAAGCAGGCCGACTGACAACATACAGACACAGGCAGGAGGCAGACAGACAGACAGACGGATATACAGCTAGACAGACAGACAGACAGACAGACAGACAGACAGACAGACAGGCAGACAGGCAGACAGACAGGCAGACAGACAGACAGGCAGATAGACAGACGGACAGGCAGACAGACAGACAGACAGATAGACAGACGGACAGATAGGCAGATAGACGGATAGGCGGATAGGCAGACAGACAGATAGACGGATAGGCAGTCAGATGAAGGAATATATACATATTTAGCGATGTGGGTTTGTGTTTGCCTCTTTTCAGTCTCAGCTACAAACACGTCGATCCCACCTTAAAGTCTTCCAGCAGCTGGCCGAACTACGCAAAACCAGTGCTATGCGAAACGCGGCCTACCGTGCCGGGGTGGTGGGGGAGACTGTTTTCTCGTTTGTTCGGCAACTAAAATGGGGTTCCGGCTACCTTATTCTAGTGGACTTACGAAAGAACGGCTTACTTGAAAGTCATCCGCGCGAATACAGCCTCTCGTCCGCGCAATTGAAGGGCATCGGGGTGCTGGCTCTCGGCAGTGTCAGCCTGTATAACACCAAAAACGGTGGCCCAAACCCGCTGGCGAAGCAGAATGCCACAGTCGATCTCAGCGGCTCGATCGTTCTACGCGAATCCGAGGCGGTCGTCATCCGCTTTCCCGCTTAATTACCGATGGGAAATTAATTACCGGTTAATTAATTACCGATTAATTAATTACCGATGGGGACATGAAACTATTTTTTTTTGGTTCATTAGTGGTCAGTGCGTCTTGCTTCAGTCGTCGTTTGCAGTTCGTTTTACTGTCACTGTATTTAGACAACTGAAATTTGTCCACGTTTCCCGGTATGTTAATTCAATCAATCAACCAAGAAGATGTATCTGTATATTATTATTGTCACTGGCGATAAATATTCAGAGGGTTAAGTTTCCTCGTCCTCGCCTTCTCCGTCTTCACCTAAACCATCGGCCTCTTCACCCCAGTATTTTCTGTCAAGGTCGTCCTCCAACACAACCAGTGACTCAATCGGTGGCACCGACATACCCCATACCGCTCTGGACACATCAGCGTCGTCAACCGGACCTGCATCCTCACTGGTCCTTTCGTGTCTGGCTTCCTTTTTCACCGACTCCACTAACTCGGACGGCTCAACTGACCGAAACTTTTCGATCATATCTGTTGAAACAATCCAGTTATATCACGAAAGGTACTGCGTTAACCAACCACAAACAGACAGGCAAGCAGAGAGACAAACACGCCGACAGACAGATAGGCACACAGATAGGCACACAGACAGACAGACAGACAGACAGGCACACAGACAGACAGACAGACAGACAGGTAGGCACAGAGACACAGAGACAGACAGACAGATAGGCACACAGAGAGACAGGCACGCCGACAGACAGAAAGATAGGCAGACAGGCAGACAGACAGACAGACAGATAGACAGACATACAAACAGACAAACACGGAGCCAGGCAGTCAGGCACAAGTTAGACCGACCTCCCACCGCAACCATCAGGTCGGCCTCTTCGTGATGCAGACAGTCCAACAGCAACATGATACTCCAGTCACGGTCGTATTGCGAAACAGGGTCCTTGTCGAGAGTCGTCAAGGTGGGCATCCGTGCAATCATCACCATGCGGAAGTCTTCTTCCAACTGGACAGGATTGTCTGCAGCATACGTCAATCAGGACACAGCACAGAAATAACAGGGCTCGCTGCGGTGCTACAAAACGCAAAACTCACCGAGCATGACGAGGGTCTTGATTTTCGGTAAAACACAAACGCCAACCGCGTCGTCGATGAATGTCACTAAATTATTCCTGAAATTACATTGCCAAGTAGTCGAACTTTACTTTGTAATGCTTTTCCTAGGAGTTTCTTTCTTAGTCTTAATTCTTCGACCACTTTCGGTCCTCGCTATGTCCACCTCTGTATTGTTTCGTTACGAACCGTAAATTGACGTATTCGAGTTTGGCGTTCCGCTTGGAAAATCCCGTCACTTCGATGATCTGATTGTCTCGGAGATGGAGGCGTTTCAGGTTCGGGCAGAACTCCAGGTCTTCCACTTCCCGAATATCATTTTCCGCCTGAATCGAGAAAGTTCACTTTTTCTTTACTGTTCAAATATGTAAAATTCAATCTGCACATCGGAACAGACGCATTTTCTCCTTCCTGTCCAGAATCTACCGTCGACCGTCGTCTGTCTGTCTGTCTGTCTGTCTGTCGGTCTGTCTGTCTGTTCGTCGGTCTGTGTGTCTGTGTGTCTGTGTGTCTGTATGTCTGTCTGTCGGTCTGTCTGTCTGTTCGTCTGTCTGTCTGTCTGTCTGTCTGTCTGGATGTCTGTCTGGATGTCTGTCTCCTCGAGAGACTTACCAAGTAAAGCTCCTCGAGAAATTGATGCCGAATACCGGCGGTAGTCTTCAGTCCGTTGCCCTGTTTAATGGGAAGCACCGCTTAACCGGCGTCCGCGGAAGACACGGTAAGGGCGATCATGCATTCGTTTCGCACCTACACGAAGTTCCAACCTCCGCAGCCACTTCATTTCCTGGTCCTTGAGGAAGTCAAGCGACTTGATTCGATTAACTGCAGTAAAAGTTTTTAAATATTACTCTTTCAGACCAACCAACAAGCAGTTCATTAAATGATCAATTATCAATCAATCAATCGATCATCAATGGGGTAATAGTAGCCGACGTACAATTCATCTTCAATCGCGATATTCTCGGCAGTGACGTTCCCTCCAAGCTTTGCACCTTATTCTTCGAGATATCCAGAAATCGTAGCGTCCTACTCTTGAGCGTCCTAATGTCCCCCATCCCGTTCTTGTACAGTTTCAACGTCCCAAGGAACTACTAACACGCCACACAACACACACGAGTGGGCACATGTTAATGTGACATAAATATGGCCGCAGGACTTTGGGGAACGATACAGTAGGAACGACATACCGGCAGATCGGAAAACGGCACCAAATCCCGCAAGTAGTTCTTGCCGAAATCCACGCACCGCAAATATTTGAAGTCGGACAGAGCGTCGACGTTGATGAAATTCCTTAGTTGTATCACAAGAATATTACATATCTATATATCTTCACATATCTTTGTGGATCGCCGTACTACGCACGAGCACAGACTGCTGTCTGTCTATCGGTGTCGGGTTGTCTGTCTGCCTGCCTGCTTGCCTGCCGGCCGGTTGTTCTGTGTATCTGTCTGTCTGACGGCACCTGGTATCGTGTGTTGAACAATCTGGGTCTGTCTCGAACCTGTATGTCTGTGTATCCAACGCCTTTCTGACTGTCTGTCTGTCTGTCTGTCTGTCTGTCTGTCTGTCTGTCTGTCTGTTTGTCTGTCTGACTGCCTGTCTGTCTGTCTTACTTATGAACCGCGGTACAGACGGTCCGGCAGATCCGGAAACGGCGCTCGTGAAAGGCGACTGATTTCTTCATGCCCGACTGCAGTGACGGCATCTGTTTCGGTCTGAATGTATCACCGCTGGCTGGCTGAATAGAAGGAAACTATTTTCATTTGCCACCGTAATTTCCTTCGACAGCTAAAATTCAGACCTGCAAGGGTTCCAAGTCATTATCCGAATCGGAACCGAAGACCAAGTCATGTTCCTCCGCCGCAGCATCATCAGTCTCCTCTGAGTTCTTCGCAATTTTCTGCACATAATACGCTAGATCGTGAACGAGGCCGTCGTCCAATTCCGCATTCTCGCCCTCTTTAGGCGACTGGTGAGCGCCTTCAGCGTCTCCATCGGGGTTCTCCTCCTCCGTTTCCTCCTCCGTAAGGGCGTCTGAATCGGTTGGTTCGTCTTCAGTCATTTTCTCGAGAATTCGAAAAGTGCTTACCCGTTTTAAGTTTCCGGGACAACCCTACCTAGGGAAACTGAACCGTTTCACAGACAATCGGATTTGAGCGTGATATTCTATCAGTATGAGGCGAAATCTGTATTTCGGTTCACCCTCCACTTAGTCGATGAATCGGCTCACTCATGAATTTCTCTTTGACGGCAGCTGCTTGATTGTTTGATTTCCAGACGTGTTGTAGCACACTAGGATATAGGACACGCCCACTTGATTGGACACGCCCACTTGATTGTACACGCCCACTTGATTGAACACGCCCACTTGATTGTACACGCCCACTTGATTGTACACGCCCACTTGGTTGTACACGCCCACTTGATTGTGCACGCTCACTTGATTGTGCACGCCCACTTGATTGTGCACGCAGATTGTGCGCATCAGAGAAACAATGTCAACTCCAGTTTCTTTCTACAAAAATGTGCTACAAAGTGTGTGCTCATAGGTCGGTCGGAAAACTCGTCGCGGCCTTGCTGTGTAACATTTCGTGGACTCAAGTGAAAATAGTCCGTGGCCCAGCGCGGCATGAATTGTTATTTATTCGCGTGAAACTCCAAGAAACCGTTCTTGCGCGAGATGCTTTCTCTTATAAAAGAATGTGAAACAGATATTGTTAAGGCCTGATTTCAGGCTACTTTGAGCCACAACTCAACTCGATCACCCCGTTGGTTTTTTATGAAGGCTCCAATCTAAGTTTGTCTCAAAAGCATTCCCGAACCCGGTACATGTCGTATCGTATAGAGTATTGATATGTAAGAGGAAAGATCACTGCAGTTGAAGCAGGACTTCTTGCTGGACAAAGTCCCCAATTTCGTGACTGCTCGGGCAATCGGTCTGCAGCTTTCGGAGGTACTTTTTTGCCTGCGGAAACCAAAAGAACACTTATTGGATACGCAGAGCGTTAAGGTAATGATTAAGCTAATGCATTACATACCTGAGGAAGGGCTCCTGCGGATAGAGCAGCCGTGATCAACAGCGAGAAAACATGACCAGCTCTGACACCCGATTCCCAAGTGCAGTGCTTCAGTAGCTCTTCCGCCAACGGTAGAGCCGCTTCCGGTGAGCTTTCTGCTTCCCTGCAACCGACCGCACACCAATTACATCACTTTTTCCACAGACACAGACACAGACACAGACACACAGACACAGACACAGACACAGACACAGACACAGACACAGACACAGACACACAGACACACACACCCACACACACACAGGCACACACACACAGACCGGCGCCCAGTAAATGGGGTGGTCGCAGTTTGAGCCAATTTTGGCCAATGCGTGAAGTTCTTTCTCACAGCGCTTGATTCGTTGATTTCACACTAGATCACCAAAATAATTCGATTCAATCAATCAATCGAATGAGAAAAGACTGCGTGGTCAGCTGTGGTAAAAAACTGCTACACGCATTGGCCGAAATGGCTCGAACTCCGACCACCCCATTTTGCTGGGCGCCGGTAAAAATTTGGCTTTAGTATTCGGTCGGCCTGAGGTTTTTGTCACGTGTGTAGGTGAAGCGTTACCTCTGGACTTCAACAAAATAAGACACCACTTTCTTCTTCTTATCCATTTCCTCTTTGGCTGTTTCCACGTCCTTGGCGTTTTCCCTCGTCGTCGGGACAGCCTCCAGAATGGCCATGCTCTTGCTGAAAGCTTCCACAGCCACATCGTACCGGCCAGACTCGCAAGCAGTCTGCGAAACAGCAAATACTGATGACTGAATTTTCGCGTTAGACAGGGACAGCGTACGAGCTGTGGAACGTTTAATCGGCCACGCGGCGCTTGTGCTGTGTGCACGGTGCACACAGCCGTGCACACGGTCCACTCCACTACGACTGTCCCTGTCTAACGCGAAAATACAGTAATACAATTTATTATGCCTCGCACTCTCTTTTGTCTTATTATTAATAAATTTGCAATTTAACATTTATTTAGAAATACTCAATAGAAAATGAAATATATGATAGTTCGTCTATCACCATATCTAAATATGCCGGAAAGACATCATATAGAGACAAGGAAAGACACTTACTAGTCCTGGATCTAGATACCGTAAAAAACAGGTTACCTCGCCCCAAGAGTCGTAGAAGCTGGCAAGGTAAAGTTGGGCGCCAGCTCGCTTATACGCCAAGACGATCGCATCGAAAATGTCCCTCTTCTGATGCCACGGTTGAGCTTGCAGATTGTTGCCGGCCACGACCAACGCGTCCGGGTCGCGAATAATCCGGATGTAGCGCAGGATGGCGTCGATATCCCCGGTCTTTACGAGCGCGTGCATGGCCGCTTCAGGGCGCTTGATCTCAATCAGCAAACGAGCTGCTTCATGGTAGAGTCCTTGGGAAATGCAGCGATCAGCCAGTTTTTCAATGATGGCAGTGCGCTCGGCGATGGGCGACGAACTGGCGGAGGTCTGTTCCAGGATGACGTCGATCAGGCGGCTATCCAAGGTCATCTGGTGTCGGACGCAAAGATTGACCGCTTCCAGCAGCTATTACAACACGGATGTTAAAAAGTGATGTAAGGGGAACCGGAGCTGGTAGTCAGACAGTCCTACAGACAGACAGGCAGGCAAACAAGTTGGAAGGTAGGCAGACAGGCAAGTAGACAAGCAGGCAGGCAAGCAGACAGACAGACAGACAGACAGATAGACAGACACTGAGACACTGAGACACATGTGTCAAGACTTACCCGCTTCGCTTTTATCAGTAGATTGACTGCCCGGTTGACCTGATTATGCTCCGCAAAATACTCCACGCATCGCTCAACCAACACCGGGTCAGAATTTTCGTCAATGTCCTCGCTAATGGTTTCGATATTCCCGTAATAACCTTGTTCGAATGCGAGGTCGGTCGCTTTCCCGAGTTGACCAGCCTATACAGTGAAAGCAAAATTTGTTACAGTCCGTGCCAAAAGATCAGCGTCCTCAAAATGATAGTACGAGTACGAGAATTCTAATAAGTCGGTACCCGGTGGAATATGCTGATAGCCTTGTCTGTGTGGCCCTTCCCTTCTAGAAACTTAGCCGCCGTAAGCATTTCCGGCTTCTCGCATTTCTGCGCCAACTGAGCCAACTTTTCATCCAGCCCATTCTCCTGCAAGCAAGGCGTATATCCGTCAGTTTTTTACCAGATCAATAGCACAGCAACAAAAAATTGACTTTTGTCAAATACACACGTGAGAAAAAATCTCAGGCCGACCGAATTAAAGCCAACTTTTGACCGGCGCCCAGCAAAATGGGGTGGTCGGAGTTTGAGCCATTTCGGCCAATGCGTGCAGCTGTTTTTTACCACAGCTGACCACGCCCACGCAGTCTTTGCTTAGTCGATCGATTGATTGCTTCGAATTATTTAGGCGATCTGGTGTTA
>LRSR01003880.1:0-22922 GCA_001579985.1 Hypsibius dujardini
ATAATTAAAGATCGATTTGACGAGTGAGTTTTGCCTACTCATTTCACTCAGAACAATAGACTCAATCGTATGGGTAAGCATACCGGTTGGAAGCCTTGTAGGTCACTTGCCACAATGAAATTCCATCTCGATGTGGAATCATGTCCACACATTTTCTTGAAGCTCTTCCTGACCGACGACGGTATATTGACGGCGACAGGGTCTTCCCGATTGCATGCGTCGCTAATGATGACTTTCAAAACTTCGGTAGCAAGATCCGCGGTTGTAGCGCCGATTTGGCGATGGATCACATCCCTGACTTTGAGCTGTGAAGGCGTGTCGGTGCTTGAACCTGAGATCAATGCATCAAACCAGACGTGACTCAAAATTTGAAAATCACGCTGCCTTAGTAAACTGACCTAGTGGCCGATTGAGCGCTCCGTTGTCGTCCTTTCCACGACCCACGTGGTATTCCTGTTCACCGCAGTAGCACAGGGTGTAGTATTTTGCTGATAACTTGATTTGTTCCTGCAGCATTAAATACCTTGTCATCTGTTCCTTCTACTCTGTTGCTTTTCTAGTAGCCTGCCCCAGAAGCAGTGATGAATGAATGGGTGAATGAATTAGTGCGAATAATTATTTCGGCGAAAACAGAAGACTTTCGCTTAGGGCAAGAAAACTTGTATTGTAGACACATTGTTTCAATCTGCAAAAACAAACTGCAAATCAAGGTGGCATTAAAAAATTTTCTGAGAAATTCAAATTCTGGAATAATCCATCTGATACAAAATAGAAGCCGAAGTAGATATAGCGAAAACGAACGAGCGAAGTTTTCTTCAGCAACTAACATTTTTGCTTTGCTTGAGTCGAATGTGTTTTCTAATTATTTGTTTTTAGTTTTTCCAAATTAAATTTTTTAAATTTTGTTTAAGTTTAAAACTTGTGGTAATCTACGAAAACTGAAGTCAACAAAATAGTTAGTAAGCTTTCCAACTTGGATTTAGCTTAATTTTTAGTTAGGTTAGCCATGTCATTCCTAACCAAAACCGAACCGATGCTAAAACAAAGCACCAAAATGCAATCCATCACTAGCTAGATATAAGCAATAAGTGAAAATAAAATTACTTTTGGAGTACTAGAACATGGAAAGACCTGAAATGGCATTGAAATCAAAGCGGAGTACTTACGTTACCAAGGTGAATGACATCACTTTTCACCTTCACCTTCACATTCCAGGAGGCTGCCGGCAAAAGTTAATCCACTAACATTTTGACTGATTCCGCCCGTTCTTTGTTCGTCGTTAAACTCAGATTATTACAGGCTAAACCCACAGCCAGAGAAATAGCTCTCTCGTACTGCTGACGCTCTATCACGTCCCTGACTTTTTCAGACGCGGGATATTGTTGGACGATAATGGTGACGTCCTCGCTTGACGTGCCTGCAACTGCCCCTCTACATATCACTGGTTGATTTTGAATCAGGTTAACTTGCAGTTAGCATCTACAATTTGTTTCGGTCCATCTGATGGACTGAACGGCTTAAAAATGAGATAATCCAGGTCGTCGCACGACGCTGAGATCAACATCTCCTCTTCCTAAAAATTCGAAAAAGGGCATCTTCAATTAAGTGTTAACACTCGACTAGGCTGCAGAATGGACTTGCCATTTTGTCCGCTTCCGTGCTTTGGCGGCCCACCCATGCTGTCCAAATACCAGAAAGTATCTCAGCAAAAGCCGCCTCGATGTACAGCTCTTTTTCGTCCAACGACAATGTCCTATCATTACAGGCATATCCAACGACGTATTTGGTCAGCGCCGTGACTTGACGGTTTTCTGGAGTTTTCCAGCCGAAGCCCTGCACCTTATTGACAACGACTTGATATTCTCGCTGGCAAGTGACACGAACTGCTGACCAGAATACCGATAAGTTATTAAAAGAATAATATAAATATTGAAAGACGAATAGACTTACCGATCACAGTCATTAATGCGCAAAACGTAATCCATTGCCTAGCATGTACATGCAATTTTGCGTGCTGAAATCAATGACATATTACATATGAGAGTAAAACTGAAACGACTTACGCCGTTGTTCGAATTGTATTTGTTCGAAAATGTGTGTTCGGGAAATATTGGGCGAAAAACAACGCTGACTCAAGTTCAATTTTCGGAGGTTGGAGGTAGTACGGATGTGTCACGCTTCTTTATCTGCATTTTTAAGATGAAATTGCAAACACTGAGGGACATGTGCCTCAGGTAGGCAGCCATTTTCACAGGAATGCAAGTACTCTGTAATCAAATGTTGTTTTATTACAAGGCGAGACTACTGTAAAGCGTCTGAGAATTTTGCACTGTCACAACAGCGATATAGCCCCGACACATACGAAGGGCAAACTGAGAGTAATGTCACCCCATTTTTTGTGAAGAGTCTATCAACTATTCAAACCAACTAGCTTCTGATTCTTTTAGTTCAACCTCAGATGAGTGACAAAAAAAATTTGAATCAAGAAAATCTGTTTCGCAAAAACTAAGAAATAACTTTTCACTGGCAAGACTGACAGGCAATCTCGCAGATTGAACGACTGACAGACGAACAAAGACGCGAGCAGGAAGACAGACAAGGAGAGAGTCAGGCAAACAGGGAGAGAGATTTGGAGATGAGAATTTATTTCTCTATCGTTCAATGTCAACATATTTTGGTGAAACGGCGGTGCGCTGAAGTTTTTTGGCCTCGTACGGAACAACCGAACTTAGGAATTACCCCTTACATCCCACACCAGTTATAGACAATAAATCGCAACAGATTGCTTGATTGCTTTTTTAGCATGTTGCCAGGTAAATAAATGTGGGAAATCTTTCGATTGATTGATCTTACAACAAATTTGTTAGCCCAAAGCAGCGCCATCTGTTTTCTCAAACCCACTGAAGACGAGAACGTGTTTTTGCAAGTTCTGGCTTGGATTCTTGTTTTGAGGTTTGGTGCGGGATTCCCTCAATTCAGCCTCGACCCAACTCAGCCTCGATCCAACTCAGCTCGTATTTTTCCAATCAAGAATGGTTTGCCCGATTTGTTATATTATTTCAAGGTTTATTTGACTTACATCAAAGCAGAACGACGCTGCGAACCAATCGCCCAGATTCGGGGAAGATAACTTTCCCTAAGTCATTTTATTAAATTCGGTGTCTTCAGAATTTGTTTCTTTAGAACTGGTTTGACGCTAAAACTTGTATTAATCATACAGAAGTGCAAAAAATTTGATTTTGTGTTTCAATTAAAGAAACTGAAAAAGTTATTCCTCCAATGGTGTGAGACATTTGAGGAATCGGTATTAAGGACTTTCGCAAGAGTATTCTCGAGCAAGGACGATAAAACGTTAACAAACCGCCTTTTCACCAGAATCTGTGGACAATAAACGACAGAAATGAATTCGCTATCAATGAGTGGTGACCTATTTTTTCACCTGCACGGGGAGTGGAGCAGTGTTTATTTGAAGAGCGGAGCAAAATGAAATGGACACATGGTACATATGGTTGGCGTCCAACCAGAACAAAAGCGCAACGTGAAAGCAAAAAGTGGAACAAATTTAGTTTGTTCAAGCTGTGAAACTGATGTGTTTACTTCAACTCCGGAAGTGGGCGGGAGGGAAGCTGGAACATTTTATTTATTCTTAAAGTCACGAGATGAGTTAAATTACAACTAAAATGATAAAGTATTTCTTAGGGCACTGGATATAAATAGCTTTCTAATGCTTTCACTAATTGCTCTACAAAGCCACTGCGTCACATCAATTTAATTTTAATATAATATATATATAATATATTATAATTTATATATAATAATATATGATAGAGCTGTTAACACAAATTACTTTGAATAAATTAACTTTTTGTTTGTGAAGCGGAAAATACTTTCATTCGAGATCTGGATTTATCGCACAACGGATTCAGCGAATAAGCTTCACTGCTCATTTTTACTGGAGCTACAGGAAGCACAAAGTTGTGCGCAAAAGTTTGACAAGTTACATTTTTAGGCGAATACTTGCTTGGAGGTGCTGAATTTCTCCCACAACCACGTCGGGAGAAAACGGCTGCAAAGGCGTCATGAAGATGTTGGAAGCCTCGGACCACATTCGCAGTCTCAGTTTAGAGCAATGCTTTCTGACTGACGTCGGGCTGAAACGAGTCGGTACAGTCAAAGAAAGTCCTGAGATTCGAACGGTCACGTGAGTTGAATTCTATCGAACCGTTTGCTCGTAGCCGGCCGTTGCTAGTTTGAAGTTTGAGACAGCAAAGTAGAAAGGACACTGTGACGTAGTTCGAATCTCAGGACTTTCAATGTATGGGAATTGAGAAAAACGGAGGCAATATTGTACGACTTATTGGGAGTAAATGGACCGTCAGAAAATCAAACGTAACATGAAGAACTTCACGGATTTTTTTTCTTCCAGCTGCGGGATAACCCAATCAGTGGAGGCGGCGCCAATTATATTCTCAAAGCCGCTGCAAAAAAAGAAAAGCTGAAGCATGTAGAACATTCAGTGAGTTAATTAATTGGAATTGTATTTATATTTTAAATAGACTATGCGATTAACTTTTGTATTTGAATAGATTTGTCCGGTTAAAGCGGCGTTCGTGACCGCAGCCACGAAAGCAGTTGCGAAACGGGGGAAACGTTCATCGATCATAGCGGTGACAAGCCCTCACAACCGAAATACGAGATTGACTTTGAAGCGATCGCCCTCAAGAAAGCGAAAGCTGAAGCAGCAAAGAAAGCCAAGAAGAATCATTAGAGCTTCAGTTGGCGGGCAGCGAGATAGCCTTCGTCGCATGGAACGAATAATGTTTTATGATGAATATTAATTACCAACATTTTAAGTTAAATGCATTTTAAATTGAGCCTATTTTAAATTATTAATTTTCTGCTGTATACATGTTATACAAGTCGGAGCACATTGCTGACGTTCGCAAATAAAATGAACTGAGTCCGGACCTCATAATTCGCTGATAAAGTATTGGAACTTCACAAGTTCTGATAGTGTAACACTTTCAGCACGCTACTTCATAGGTGACGCTAGGGATGGCATCAAATGACATAAAGGCATATCAGATTTGATTTGATTTGATTTAATTTGACTTGATTTTGATTTAACGGGACTGTACATTTTTTTCAATTCCTCACTACTTTGGAACGGGTTTCTTTCGTAGTTGTTGTAGTGCTTCAGAGGCTTAACCGGGGGGAGGGGCACTAGAGCAAATTCCCGCCTCAATTGATTCGGGCTGCCGACGGGGGGCTTCAAAATCTGTTATCGAAGACCCGAGAGCCAAAGTTCTTACTTTCATCGAGTCGTTTGAGTGCCGTGTATTGTAGTTTGGCCATGGCATTACTGTCAAATTGTCTGAGCATGTCTCATTCGTTACAGAGTCTCGTACTATCAGAGAATCAATTGGTCAAGTACATAGCCGCTACAAAATCGTCCCATCAAGTGGTTAGTTCATCAAACAAATGTCAAACGTACGCCAAAAGAACTTATCTGTCTGTATGTCTGTCTTGCAGTCTGTCTTGCTGTCTGTCTGTTTGACAGCCTTCCTCCTTTTCTGTATGTATATGTGTTTGTCTATCTGTCTCCGTCTCCCAGTTCTGGTATTCCGTGTCTTTTAGTCTCTGCCGGCACTCCAACACACAGCCTCTCTGTTTTCTTTTTTACGTCTTCGAACCATCATCATCATGATCCGATGGGATGGGGCATGATCACCAGAAGGAATAGCTGCCTCAAAGACCTCGTTCTCGACAGAGCCTGGACGCGCATCATAATAAAAACACTCACCAGTCAAAACACGACAACAAAGCAACAATAAACTAGAAAAGTAAATCCAATATATCCCGTGGAATACACAACAAAAAGAAATTCCACTGGAGGGAGGAGTACGCACCGTTTCAGCGCGGACGGAAAAAAGACATCCCCATCCGAACAGACAAAGAAGAAAAAAATGGGAGTGCAAAAAAAGGTACGGCGCTCTTTCGTTTAGGCGACAGCCTCCACAGCGCTTCCCTTCAAGAACGGCTGAGATTCCGCGACCTGATCGGTGATCTCTGCGTCGCGCACCACCGTGGGTGTCTCGCCCACCGGTCGCGGCACCTTGAAGGCATTGACCACCTGCAGCTGCTGCTGCACCCGCGTCAAGTTGCGCATCCACAATAACTTGCTCTGCGGCTCCGGCACCTCCTTGCCCCAGCGCAGCACCTTGGGGATCTTGCGCGAGGGGATGGTGGCGACGAGTTGCTGCCAGACAAGGGTGCCCACCCCGAAGAGGAGGCAATAGAGCCAGAGCTCGATGGAGAGGCCAGAGGTCTGGAAGACGTGGCCGCCAAACTCCACAAGTAGGATCTGCATAAAAATGCGAGGTCGAAAATTAACTGTCGTTTCAATCGAGGCTCGTGAAATTAAGGTTGAATAAAAAAATTAAGCATCAAAATCCGGGGAATTACCGGTCATCTATAAAAAAACCGGGCTAGATTTTTGTACCAAAATTTAAAATAATATAAAATATTTATTGCATTTTTACAACAGCGAGCAAGCTCGGTAGACAGAAAGTATCGTACAAGCAATCAAAGCGACTGCCAGGTGAACGGACACAGGTAACAGGCAAAGAAACAAGAAGACAACGAGAAAGACATAGACAACTCGTAGAAAAGCAGACAGACAGATAGATAGAGGCACTGCAGACAGACAGACAGACAGACAGACAGACAGACAGACAGACAGACAGACAGAGACGCTATGAAAGTGACAGACAGAAATACCACTAAGCTATACCTGTGATATGAAGGTGCCGACTAAGATTGCGACAAAAATCCAGTTTCTGAGTATGCCCTTAAAGACGTTTCGCTCGCCGTGGATCTTCCTGGCGTTGATCTCATTGAACAGTGTCATGAGAACGAATGTGTTAAATACTATGGTGAAGTGGGTATTGGGTCTGCCCACCAAACCCGGACTGGCGCCGTCATCAATGTCAAAAATTTGCGCACCTGAAATCAAGCATTTCAAACATCAAAATCAATTTTAAAGCGACAATAACCGGCAGATTGGCGGAGACAATCGACGGTCGTCCTAACCTCTGAAGAGAATGACAAAGATAACAGTTAGTTGGTATATAGACTGGCCGATAATGTTCTTCATCATCGTCCGCGAGATAAGAGGTTTCGTTCGACCGTACGGCTTCCGGGTGAGCAGGTCTTCTGTCGGGGGCTCGGTAGCGAGAGCGAGCGAGGCCAGGGTGTCCATCAGCAGGTTCACCCACAACATCTGGACAGCCCGAAGAGGAGTGTCCTAAGCAAATGGGAAATTCAGAGACTGCTCCTGTAGTATCTGTTAATCTATCCCTCTGCCTGCATGCATGCTATCTGTCTCTTTGTCTGTCTGTTTCTGGCTGTCTGATTGTCTTTCTATTTGTCTACCTGCCTGTCGCTTTGTCTGATGTCTCTGTCTGTCTGTCTGTCTGTCTGTCTGTCTGTCTGTCTGTTTGTCTGTCTGTCTGTCTGTATGTCGGTCGGTCTGACTGTCTAATTGTCTGTTTTCCTGCCTGCTTGTCTGTTTGTTGAAGGCGATGTCTATTCTTTCCGGAACTCACATCAATCACACATGCCCCTACGAATGCGATAATGATCGCCACGACGTTCACCGTCAGCTGGAACTGCAGAAACTTTGCGATACTATCGTAGACATTGCGGCCCCACATGCAGGCCTTAACGATGCTTGTGAAGTTGTCGTCGGTAAGGATAATGTCAGAGGCTTCCTTCGCCACGTCCGTTCCGGTGATGCCCTTAACGAACAAGACGAATTACAATCACGGCACTTAAGCGAAACGGTAGGGCGGATATACCATAGCGAAACCGACGTCCGCCTTCTTCAATGCCGGCCCGTCATTCGTACCGTCTCCAGTGACGGCCACGACCTCGCGGTTGGTTCCGACGGTGCTGTCGATGATTCCTTTAACCAGAACGTACTTGTCCTGTGGTGAGGAGCGAGCGAGTACTCGTAGTTTCGGCCATATTTTGTCCACTAAGGCTTGTCGAACCTGAGGAGGAATCGATCCAGAAATCAGCCAAAAAGAAACGAAAAGGTAGACAAATTATGTGAGACACACGAAAGCAGACAGAGACGGAAAGAAACAGACAGACGGAAAGAGAAAAACAGGCATGCGGACGACACCAATAGACAGTCAGAAAAAGAAAGAAAACAGAAAAACAAACAGTCCGACCGACAGATTGGTAGTCAGTCTGAAAGAGCAGATAAGACAGGCAGATCGACCGGCAGACAAACCGAAAACATAGAAGAGCAGACCGACCATGAGACTGACAAACAGATAGACAAACAAACAAACAGACAGATAAGTAAATAGACCGATCAACATACAAGGAAACCGAACATAGACAGACAGTACTGTTTACAGAAAACAAGATATGTATGAATAAAGAACTTACAATGCCCTGGTCGTCCCGAACGCGAGTATTAAAATCCTTTCCTTCCATAATCAGCATCTTATCACCCGGCTTGATAATACCGCACTTTGTTGCAATCGAGCGCGCCGTGTTGATATTATCCCCGGTGACCATTCGGACCGTAATTCCAGCCTTCTGACAGCGCCGAATGGCGTCCGGCACTTCCTCCCGGACCGGGTCCTCAATACCAAACACCCCCAGCATGGTCATCTTACCCAGGCAAAAGTCTTCGTCCGCCCAATTGGGTTCGACTTTGATGATTTGGTCGTTGGGCCCGGGCTTGCCTTTCCCCTCAAAGATCATATCCTTGTAGGCGCTTCCAATGGTGCGGAGACCGTCGTGGGCCATGGGTTCGACCACGTCGCGGATCAGGCTGGCTTCATCGGCCTCGGTGAAACGGAGCACCTCGGCGTTCGGTCCGACAATGAAATCACAGCTGCATATGAAACGTGACAGTTTAGACATATCTTGGACTTGCCTACCTGTCTGTGGGTCTGCATGTCTGCATATATATCTATCTATCTGTCTCTGTCTGCCCGCAGCATTTCAGTCAGCCAGCCTAAAATTTATGTGCACGTCTGGTTATGTGCCTGCTAGCCGGTCTCACGGTATTTCGTTTGTCTGTCTGTAAGGCAGTCTGCATGAACATCTGTCTGTTTGTCAGTCTATCGGTTTGCCTGTCTGTCAGCCTGCCTGTCTGCGTGTTCAATTTGCCTGTTATCCAATGCGCAGGCATACCTCTTCATGACCCACTCGGAAGCCCCTTTTGTGTGCACTCGGAAGCCTGATCCATCGCGCAGTCGGATAACCGTGGACATGGATTTGCGGGCGGAATTGAAAGTGTACACCTTGTGGAGGTGCTCTTCCGGGTTGTCTTCCCGTATCTTCTCGTAGCTCAACCCGATGGCGTTCACAAAGCCCAACAAGGCGCATTCGGTCTTGTTGCCGACCTGTTTCGGTAGTTCGCCGGGCTTGTCTGACGCCATAATACGCGACGTGTAACCGCTGTTGAGAGCGAGACCCTGGGATATGATGGAGATTACACGCTCCGGCATGTCTGTGTGCTTCGGCACAGTCTTGTAATGGACCCCTAGAATGGGCCAAACAGTTTACCCAACGACACGCGAGGTGGACTAGGGAGTGTCCTATCAATTTGCTCTGGGTGGACTTGAACAGCGGAAACTGGCAAGACTGACATGCAACCTCGCAGATTGACAGACTGACAGACGAACAAAGACGCGAGCAGGAAGACAGACAAGGAGAGTCGAGCAAACAGAGAGAGAGATCTGGAGATAAACCAAAGGCCCCCTACTATACCTGCGATGTAAGTCTGGACGGTAGTCATTCGGTTGGTAGTGAGGGTTCCCGTTTTGTCCGAGCATATGGCGGTGGCATTTCCCATGGTCTCGCAAGCGTCCAGATGACGGACCAAATTGTTGTCCAACATCATTTTCTGTGTGGGAGAGTTTGAAATTGACGACCATTTAGATTGGTCTGTCTGTCTGTCTGTCTGTCTGTCTGTCTGTCTGCCTGCCTGCCTCTGTGTGTGTGTGTGTAACCAACCTTGACTGAATAAGCCAATGAGAGCGTCACGGCCAAGGGCAGGCCTTCCGGAACAGCGACCACTAAGACGGTTACACCGGTGATGATAAATTTGACGAATCTCTGGAGATCGGAATTGCGCCATGGTTGGGGATCGGAACCACCGTAGGTCTTGACGCAAAATTTGGTGATTAAAATCAGCACCGTTAACGCCGCAATTATGGATCCTAAAAAATAATCAAACTATTATAATGATTCTAACATTATTATTGATTAATTAAATAACTATGAAATAGTCAACAGAACATCAGACGGAGAGGGACAGTGCAAGGTGGATATCACCAGTCCACGGAACCAGCGAACCTGCTTTTCCAATTTGGATAGTTAGTTTGGTCAGCTTCATCTGCAGGACGGATCGGTCAGCCCCGTCACCTTCCTCCTCCTCTTCGGGGGCTGGCACGGGGACGGCATCCGCCACTTCCACGGCAGCACGATCCCCTTTCATCTTAGCCAAAGCAATGTTGTCAGTTGGAACGTTTGCAACTGAAACAAAATACAGAACATGAATTCAGAAAACAATATTCTAAGGGTCAACTGTACTTAAACAGACAAACAGATAAACAAATAGACAGGCAGGCAAACAGCCAGGCAGAAAGACATACACATAGACAGAAAGACAGTAAGACAGACACATATGCAGGAAGACAGAGAGACAGACAAATAGACAGACAGAACAGACATACATACAGAAAGGCAAGCACGTATACATACAGACTTTCAGACAGACTGCCAAACCGACCACGCAATTTCTCACCGGGAACAGCCTTCTTGTCTTTCTTGCTTTCCTTGGCTGCACCGAGCAGTTTGAAGATGATGCCGGTTTGCGAGTTCAACCCAACCGCAATGATGACCATCTTAGCGTTACCTTCCATGACGTTCGTGCCTACAACGAGCGTGCGTAAAAAGATAAATCAAATGAAAAAATATACAATTAATCTGTTGGGTCCCAGAAGATACACACTAACGATAATTTCCGGTGTGTCCCCTTAGGTACCTGAGAGCAACGTCGGGTCAGTATCGGCACTCTTCTTGATATGATCCGATTCCCCGGTGAGAGAGCTCTCATCAAGCTTCAGATCACTACTCTGGATAATCAGCCCATCCGCCGGAAGATGATCCCCTGATGATGGGAAGAAACAAATTGAATTTATCACGTACAAGTGCGGCGATGTGGGATGGGGGACCACCCAACACCTCCCACTCGAGCAAGAGTATCATTGAAATCAATTTGTATCATTATATTAACCGATCAGTTACGTCTGGGAGACTGCTTGACCTGCTAACGCCTTCTGCCATACTGATGTCTGCCTACATGCCTACCACCCCCATACCTGTATGTTTGTCCGTCTGCTTGTCTGTCTGTCTGACTGCATGTCTGTCTGTCTGTCTGTCTGTCTGTCTGTCTGTCTGTCTGTCTATCTATCTATCTATCTGTAAGCTTGCATGTCTATCTGTTTGTCTACCTGTCTGTCGGTCTGTGCGTCTGCGTGTGTGTCTGTCTATCCACCTGCCTGCCAGTCTGTCTGCGTGTCTGTCAACAACTTTGCCTGATTGTCCACCTTCCTCGTACCGTATTTCACTTGACAGATATCCCCCACGAGGAGGTCGCTAACCGGCACTTGAATCGTCTCGCCGTTGCGAATGGTGGCGAAATTGTGTTCCGTGTCGATTTTGCTCTGCAGGCCGCGGAACTGCCGCTCTTTCGAGTAGTCATTGAAGGCGGTGACAAAGACGACGACGATCACCGAGACGATAATGGCCACTGACTCAATCCACTCTACATTCGTCTCCTCCGGCCTGTTTGCGTGCTCTGTAGATACGATGAGGATGGGGGCAAAGTTTTAGGCAAGAGTTATACGGTTGTGTAGTACCGGTACATAAAGTAAACAGCGATTATGCCAACGTGGTAAAGTCAACAAAAACCGGTAAAACCACCCGATAAAACGCACATGTTTCCGCGAAGAAAACGCGTCCCTTGGGGCCACACAGACACACACACATTGCCAGCTAACAAATCCAAGCAGGGATATAAGTGAAATATCACCGGATCAAGGGTCTCTTAAAATTTCGTAGAAAAGGCGGGAGTACAGCAAAATAAAATATTTAAAAATATGCCATAATTTCGAAGTCACTTTCTTAAATAAATCGTTGGCTTTTCATTTATCAAAAATGTAAATGTTATTGTTTATTCATTTCCGTTTTATATAAAAACCCACTGATACTGAAGGCAATCTTCAGAGTACGTACTGAGAAACAACTGGTTTAAACTGTTTCATATTAACGAAACAATACATAAATAAAAAATAATGTCTAAACCTTGGGCTTAAAACCCCATTTTTTAATAGAAAAAAATTATTACCTGAGAAATCAACTTTTTTCTCCGATTTGCCAATTAAACTAAATTAAAATAATAGTAAGTCACATGCAACCACTCAATCAATCAATCAATTACTGTAATTTAAGCAAAACAAATTTCATGACAATCAAATCAATCAATCCACCCATCCCTGTAATTTAAGCAAAACAAATTGCATGGCAATCAAATCAATTAATCAATCACTGTAATTTAAGCAAAACAAATTTCATGACAATCAAATCAATCAATCGGACGCACGAAGCCATGGTTTGTCCGTAAGCGAAAAAGCACTGTGGGAGTGCATGCATAATTCTGAGTACACACTCACCATCGTCTTCATGGGAGAATGGAATTAGCGACAGAATGAGCGAAACAATCGCGGCCACCTCCAGGATAATCAGCGTCACATCCTGCAGCGCTTCCCACACCAATCGCAGGAACGACTTGGCCGGCTTCGGCGGGATCACATTGGCGCCATACACATTTTGCCGCTTGGCTATGTCCTCCGGTGTGCCGGGCAGACCTGCAAATCCACAATGTAGTCACTGAATTTCTGCAACAAAATTTCCAGGAGCACCGGCAAACGCACAACGACCTATGCTTGACTGATTGATTGATAAGACACTGCACCGATTAATTCGTCAATCAACCACACGGGTAAAGGGTTGATTGACTGATCGATGTAAGCCAAGTTGGTTTTTGCTTGATTGTTGATGGAATATAAGTTCCTACAGCACACTTCCATAAAAAATTCTTGTGAATTTTCGTTCCATTCCGAGATAAATTTTGATTGAGGTAATGCAAACAAAACTTGAAAGAAAGCAACTGATTGGTTGAGCAACATAAGCAAACAAAAAAATCAAACAGCCAATTTACCAATCAGGGACTCGGTCACGTCCTTGATTGATCGGTCGGTGTGAAATCAAAGCGCTCTTTGCTTGATTGTTGATTGGCTTTCTTTACAAGTTGCTTAACGACGATCTCTCTCTCTCACCTTCATTGGGGGAGGTTCGCAGCTTTTTGCAGAGCTCCAACACCCCGCCGTACTTTTGCTGGATGAAATCCTTGGCCTCCTCGCGCCGGCAGCGCATAATGTCGGATAGTTCCTGCGCGGAGACGGGAAAGTCCGCTTGGAAGTCGCCATTTTGGGTCATTTTCTTCCGGGGGGATGAATGTAAATTCCACTGGACGACAATGTGGAATGTGTGGATTCAGGAGTGACGCCCAGACGAGAGAGGGAAAACCCGGGGCACTTACATGAGGGTGGGGGAAAAAAGAGATTAAAGAAGCGTCGCCTGAGTGAATGGCGTCAAATGAATCACTCTTTTGCACTGCAGGCTGCAGTAGCAGCGAGTAAATGATGAGACGGCAACAGGCGCAGGCGGCAGGCAACAGGCAGAAAAGGAAGCGCGTCATATGATGTGCGGCGGCGGTCTGGTGAACAGAATAGAGAGCGGCAATTTAAAAGCCCGCTCCGTCAATGCTGTTATTTACCGCTGTTTCCCGTTCCGCTTCCAATGGATTACGCACGTGCTGGGAGGGAGCCTGGGAAAAGCCTAAAAGGGGCCATTATTGATTAATTTCAATTAATATCGGGTCAGACTCGAGCCGATCGGCCTGCATTTTATTTATGAAGCATAAGAAGGAGGAATACGCCAATTAAAAATCCCGATACTGTGCTCGTCCGCTAATTTATTTCCCAGCGGTTCCGGCTCCGCTGCCGCTAGATTTCGCATACGGGATTGCGCCAAATTATTATTGAGATCAACGAATGTGGACTCAAACTCTATTGTTAGAGTTAATTATTAGCACTTTATTTCCCACATACAGAAGGTGTGATCATTTTAGTGAGAAAACGTTGATTCTACAGCTCATCTGGTTCGGTTCACGTATGTGAGCCAGTGTCAGTCGCATGAAAATCCGGAATTTGCGAAATATACAAAGGGCACAATACACTGGACGACTTCTCTCAAGTTCGCGCCCTTTGTACAGACTGTGTTGCTCGGCTTGCGACATTACAGACACACTGTCTCATTTAAAAATTAATTTGGGATCGATTGGCATGAGCAGAATAATTCTTTGACGTCAGGGAGCAGAGCTAAGGCTCATATATATAGACAAGGACGATCAAGTCTAGAAATTTCAAAAGTTCAATTAAGAAAAAAAAATCATTCTTTTGGGCGACTATAAAAAATGAAAAATATGTTTTGTTCTTAATTGAAAAGTTTATGAAATTTGTGTTTCTTTTAGCTGACCACTGTCCACTGTCGAGTTAGAAACAAAACTACCGATGAAAACTATTTCCTGCACATGTTCCGCGGCATATTTGGTATTCGGTTAAAACATCAATCAATCAATTGATGAGTCTCCATAGTAGTCAGTTTACTCATTTTCTTACAATAAATTGGACGCTTTCGTTGACCACTGGTCACGCGCTAGTCAACAATCCGTCTCAGATAATTACTTTTAGAGACTGCCAATAGACTGTCAAATTTTCGGATTGAAAAACCCACATATTTGTAGACATTTCGGCCAGCTCACAGCCTGCGAAGACCTTTTTCACTCAAAAAAAGTGAAAACTGATTAACTTTGACAATTTCAGCTGGACATTAGTTGCTCAAGCAGCAAATGACCAAAATAAAATATCTGAATTTCAAGCAACATACCACCTTTTAAAATCAGTTGAGTTTAACAAAGTCGTTCAAACCATCTTTGCGTAAAAATTCGGAGGTCGCCAATTCGTCATTTGACGTTATTGGGCGGGTAACGGGTTAAAACGATCCGCAGACGCGCGTGCATCAGCAGACGGGTTTTCGAGTCCGAGAACACATTCAATTGCACAGTTGTATCACTTTAAAATTTGAAGTTATATTCTTTTCTTGAAAAAGTTAAGTCTCATTGGCCATTCTTTCAGATGTACCTCAAAAGTGTTTCTAAATGAAATAATTAAAATGCTAAATTATAGAGGCTCGTTATACTAAGGACTATAAGAAAAAAAGCCTCAATTTTCTCTCGTTGCTTATGTAGTCGTAAATGAACGAAACACGTCCGCTGAAAAACATGGCTACCGCATGAAATGAGCCAGACAAAATTGCAGTCAATTATGTGAACTCTTAATATTATCATTTCAAAAACAAAAAACCTTTCCTTTTCAAAAAAATGTTATCAAAGTATACAGCATTTTGGTTAGATATCGGATGTATTTTGTCATGAAATTTTACGAACGCGACGATGCATGACACTTTACTATTACGCATATGGAACTTGCATATATGAAATCGTACTTGGTTCTTTGACATATATGTGGCATATATGCCAGAACTTACTGTAGTGCCACGATTATAACGGTCAGTCAAGCCCCGCCTCCGTCACACGCGCCTCTGTCACGAGCTGGCACTCAGCCAACGCACACAGGCTGAGTGCGCTGCCCGGGTTTCAAAACCGACTGTTATAATTGTGGCGCTACAGCATTTATTGCGTCTCGGAATGAAGCTGGATCCGAGAGCATTCCTATCAATTTGCCGTGGCTGGATGCAAGAATACAGACACGGCTATAGAGACGACCGTTAACTAGATTGGCCGACATATCTGTCAACGTGCAAATAATTGGCCATTTTGCTCCGAAGTGTCAAAGTCGCTCTGTACGATTTGGACGGGACGAGAAGACAAATGCTCGCATGAGAATTCAGAAAGCTTGCCAAGGAGGTTATTTTTTGCAGCACAAACGCGGCGATACAGGACACTGTAATTTTAACGCGTTTACACTGCATGCTCGCTGAAAGCAAATTCGCATAGAGCAAAGTAAGTAAATACAGCACTAATATGTATATAAGTATGAATAAACAGATGAATAAATAATAACTAATATATATAACTAAATATGTATATTTACAAATGTGTGTGTACATAAGGAAGGCAGTGCCGCACTTCACATACGGTGAAGAACATAAAAAAATAGGCGTTAAATATATTAAAAAATATTATCTACTTGTTTCTAACCTTAAAAACGACAGTTTAAGCGTTTAGTTTTCCTCGATGAACGGAAGACTAGCTGGAATGTTCTTTACAAATACATTGTACGAGGAGGATGCCTCATGTCTAGCCACCCCTTTTTGGGTTCTATTTCCAGCCACTTAATATTTCCAATATAGTGGGACCTCTCCTATGCATTAAAATATACTTGCCTGAACAATATCCCATCCAAAATTCAATTTGGAATCGACTGGCATTAGCCAATTACTTGCCAAAAATCAATCTTCTATTTATCAAGTTAGGGAACAACGGCCAACATAAAAAAACCGAAAGTGGGAGGGAACAAGAAAGGAGGAGGGGGAAGAGGGGATTTGTAGCCTAAGCCGCTTGCCATCGCCTCCGCGGGCCAACCTCAATCCGCCACTGCTCCACTGCCTGAAAGAACCCGTCGCCTCGCGTCAAGATGATGAGCCGATACAATCTAATCAGTCCAATAATGGAGGGGTGAACAGATAAGAATTTACAAGCGGAATAACATCTAAGGAAGTAAAAGTAGACGAGCCTTAAGTGCAATTCAGAAGACGCTCTGATGCATGTGTACAGTATCAATGGTGGTTGTTCGACGTCTGCATCTGTCTATTTAACGAGATAGCATAAACCGCATGCAGAATTCGTGATATGCGTTATTAGTTACCTATATTCTTGAGCTCTATTTAGCCTGAAAAACTTGGATTTAAAATGGCTCTCTACAGTCACTACGATTATGTTGTTGTGGGAGTCGGTGGCATCGGATCGGGATCCCTCTACTGGCTTACCAAGCTCGCCGCGCCCGGCCAACGTACGTTCAGTCTAGTTGCATGTTGGCAACAAACGACTAATCTAAACTTAAAAGATTAAACTAATTGGCTAAACTAAAACTCTTCAATACTGATTTTTTACTGTCTCTTTACATTCTAAAATAAAATAAACTAACTGTTTTTGGTAACTGATTGCGTTAGCTTTTGATCAACTACAAACCGTAAAAATTTAGAAATCTTTAACTAAATTAAAAGCAAGGTGTGTCTGAATATTTTTGGACTAAGCACACTGCACAACGCACAAAGTTTCGAATTGAATAAAAAATTCCAAGTGGCAACAAAATGAACCAAAATCATTCGTAGCTAATTTTAGCTGTATAGAAAAAGCAAAGATGTTAGATGATGACTAATGAAAACCATGATGACTAACTGGCTTATTTTGTTTTTACCATCCCTTTGCAGTCTGCAATACTAAACACATTTTAAGTTCGTTCGAGTTTACGCTAATGCATGCGAAAGGTGTGCTTCCTCCACACAGGAGTCTTGGGTGTTGAGCAATTTCGACTGGGTCACGACAACGGCAGCTCCCAGGATGTCTCACGAATCATGTAAAGTACAACATACCATTTCTGTAACTTAATCATTCTTTTAAATGTAGTGGTCGATATTTTCGATTGACATAATGCTTTTAATTTAGTTTTTAGGTTTCTTAAAATCAAACTTTATTTTTTAGATTTCTCAAGCTCGAAGTTTATTTTTTTGATTTCTAAAACTCTTGGTTTAGTTGGTTTTGTAGTTATGCCAAGTTTTCTCATGGTTCCTCCAAGTCTTGCCTTAATTTTATAGACGTTATATGTACCACGATCCGGACTATGTGCGACTGGCTCCAGGCTCATTTGAAGCGTAAGAATCAGCGTCAAGCTCTCGTTCGCTAAGCCTTAGCTCTCACAAGCCAGGTCTCTTGAGTTGGTTTAGACAAGCTCATTCACATTTTCTGGTGTCATAATTTACACTGGCGTAATTATCACTCAATATTTTGTCAGCTTCGCCGAAGTGGAGGAAGAATCCGGCATTAAGCTCGTCACAATGACGGGCTCTGTTTTCTTCACCGACCCTGCGGACGGACATGCCGCCGATGTCGAGGAATATGCCGCTGCATTGACACAGGAGAAAGTCCCGTATGAAAGGAACCTCTCTCACAATTTATAAATATTTCTACAGAATGATGCAATCATTATTCATTATCTACACACGTGAAAAGTACTTTTACTCCCGACAGAATTTTTGCTAACTGAAAGAAATGTGTTGTTCAAGAAAACAACGAAATTTACTTTTAGTTTAAATCTGGTACATATATTACGAGTTTAAAAAGTAGAGTTTTCAACTGAAATGTGTATACAGTATTGGTGGGTAAAAATGTTAGACAATTTTCCCTTTTCTCCAATAATGCATAAAAAATCAACCGTTTTGTTACCGGTGTTAAATATTTAACTTGCATTCAGCATGATACTGCCCGAAATTATATTTAAACTAAATTTAAACTATGTTTAAATTTTAACTTGGATTTGATCAGATTCGAAAGGCTAGACGGACCGGGACTGAATCGTCGCTTCCCGCAGTTTAACACCGCCCATCGAAACCTATCGGCCATCTACCAAAAAGAAGGCGGTTTTGTCAATGCCGGGCTAGCTAACGCCGTTCATACGCAATTAGCACGCGCGCGAGGCGCTGAGATCCTCGAAAACACGAAAGTTACGAAGATTGAGAAACAGGCGGGGGAGCTCTTGCTCATTACCACCGATAAGGGGGATCGCTTCACAGCTGGGAAGCTGATCATTTCGGCCGGATGCTGGAACAATAACCTTCTGAAGCACTTCGACATGCAAGTCTCAATTACCTGTACGCAGGAACAGGTGTCGTACTTTGCCACTCCGAATCTAAAAGAATTTCTACCGGAAAGGTAAAATTAAAAATGACAAACGGTTAACGACAGACAGAGACAGACAGACAGACAGACAGACAGACAGACAGACAGACAGACAGACAGACTTAGACATTTTATGTGACTACCGTATATACTGCAACGTCTGTAAAAAACGGCTCGATCATCTTGGCAGATTTCCGGTGTGGATGAGTGTCGGAAAGACGTTCGACTACTACGGCATCCCCATCAACCCGGGAGTGAATACTGGCGTTAAGATTGCGGCAGACTGTTCCGGCAATATTTGCACTCCCGACACAAGGACATTTGACGCGCATCCCGAACGCCTTCAAGCGGCCACCGAATTCCTGGGAGATTTTCTTCCACGCGTAAGATTACATTTTTGTTGTTACACAATTGTACTTTAAGACAAAAAAATACATTGTAATTTTTGAACTGGACAGGCCGTCGGTCCGTTACTCTATACCAAGACCTGTCTCTACGAGCTCACTCCCGACCGGCACTTTATCCTGGACAGCTTGGCCTGCAAAGGGTTTCCGAACGTTTATGCTTTCATGGGATGCGGGCATGGATTCAAGTAAATATAAAACTAAAAACGAGCATGATTATATAATTTCATTCTACAAAGTAATGAATCTCTGAATGATTAAATGATTTAAATGAATTTATTTTATAGTTATTTATTAAATACAATATATAATATTTAAATCAAAGCAACACTACTGAAACTTATTTACGGAATAAAATGATTAATTAGTAAAACATCACACTACTAAAAATCTTCCCCATTCAAAATGATTTCAGTTATATGTATATATATACAGTCGAAACAAAAAGAGTTATCGAGGCGTGTTTTGAGCTTGCGCACCAATAGATACTGATGGTGCGCCATCGAGGCGAAAGTCATTTACACGGCTAATTTTTTTGGCCTTGTGTCAGCAGTGCGGCCCACCATGAGGGCCACTCAGTTGAAGTCGAGATTTGTGCATTTCAATCTTGATTGCAAGTAGAGATAAAGAGTGCAAAAAGCACGTGATCGATAACTATTTCTGTTTCGACTGTATATACTTACAAATTAAATGCTCATGATATTTTTTCGTTTTAGGTTCGCTTCGTTGGTAGGCAAAATTTTTGCACAGCTGGCGGTGACCGGACAGACAGAATATCCCTTGTCGGAAAATTTCCGCATCGATCGTCCAGCCCTGCAGCTGATGGATGTGAGGGGGAACGTCACTTTCGGCCACAGAGACCACCTAAAACTCCCCGGTACCTGAAATCACACAACAACTCTGCTTTGAATAAGAATGACGAATGGCAGAAAATGTGGTACCGCAATGGGCAGTTAGACGTCCAGAGAATGGGCCACATAAATTCGCATGGATATACGATGAAATGGATGTAGCTCCTTTTCTACGCTGATATCAAATACGATCAATTCAGCGTGAAATGTATACGACTGATAGAAAGTACAATCGACTCGAAATAGGCGATTAGGCTCGAAATAGGCAAGTAGACCCGAAATGGGCAATTAGACACAGGCTAAACTGTGGGAGCGAAACAATTATCGTTATCCTCTCTCTAGCACACGCCACGTGTTCATTCAAAGGCTACTTCTGTTAGCTGCCTGACACTTCGTCAACTTCTGGAAACGCAGTTACCATACAAGATGTCTGGTCTACCTCCATTTTTCTTGCCACCTTTTCTTCCGGCCTAAAGTTAGTTGGGCAGAATTTCTGTACAGTATAGAGCTCCGTGTATGGATATCGAAATAGTTTTTTTCTGACGCGCTATGATAGCGTTGCTGCCACGTTCGGAATTCAATTTGGAAGCGATCGGCAGTACGGAAATATTTTTTGGATTCCAAGGAGCGGAGCTATTTAAACTTTTCGAAAAAGGCGGGGGTGGAAGTGTGAGCGTAACTTTAGAAGGCGATCTCATAGCTCCGCCCCCCTATTATGGCAGAATATATTTGGCTGATGCCAATCAATTTCAAATTGAATTCTTCACGGAAAAAAGTTAAGAACAGGTTATTTCGATATTATGCGCAGCAGGGACTATTTTAAGGGAGAATTAAAGTTTACACAAGTACCCCAAAATCAATAATAACGTTGTGATATACTTTATAGTACTGTTTTGCTTTCATAAACCGATACGCAAGGAACAGAAATTGTTAATCTCAAACAAAAAAATGAACATATTAGTTTAGAACTGAACTTTCCCAAAAATCTCTTCCTCTTGTTTCGGTTCCTTGGCCTCATCAAAAACGCCGACGTAACAAGCACTACTTACTTTCTTGCGGTCCAGAAGAGACTTGATTGTATTGATTTGAATCTTCAGGTATGTACAAGACTACACTTGGTTGTATTGATTTGAATCTTCAGGTTTGTACAAGACTACACTGCCTTTACCCACTGTCCGCGTACTGCGTTATGGCGTAGATTGCTTGAGAGCATTTCTCAAATTTCATTTCTACGAATATACAGCTATAAAATGTCAAAAAGTGTGTAAACCTTACAAGGGGTTGGTGCGCGCTTCGCCGCCAGAGTGAACAAGTCTTACGATATCAATCGATAGCTGTGACTTTAACCTACCTATTCATACCAAAAGCTAATCCGGAGCTTGCGAAACAAGATCACAATTTGCATGATTCACACGCCCCTCCTCCTTCAACAACTGATAATGCAAACCATGCCTTTGACTGGTCGATTGTTTTAAATTAAGAAGTGGTTAATAAACAAAACAAAACAAAACAATCGACCAATCAATGGCATGGTTTGCATTATCAGTTGTTCAATTGTTGAAGGAGGAGGGGCGTATGAATCATGCAAATTGTGATCTTGTTTTGCAAGCTCCGGATTAGCTTTTGGTATGAATAGGTAGGTTAAAGTCACAGCTATCAATTGATATTGTAAGACTTGTTCACTCTGGCGGCGAAGCGTGCACCAACCCCTTGTTAGGCCATTCAGATTTACACACAAAGCTTTAGTTTTACACATTTTGTGTTAGGTTTACACACTAAAATAGTCCCTGATGCGCATAGTTTCACTGTGGGGGAATTACCGCTGTTTTCAAGTGTATTTCAAATATATTTTAAATTATTCAAAAAGCGGCTTTCGATTTTATTTTAAGTTCACAAAAAATCAATCACTATTTAAACCCATATTTCTATTTAAAATTGCTAAGTTTACTTTAAATGTCATTATACTTATTTAAAATCTTATGCTAAATGCTGCAAATATACTTTTTCTTTTACATCAAATAAGTTGCTAGTTTAAACAAATTTGGTCGGTGGATTTGCCTTTATTTAATATTTTATTAAACTCGACTATAATATTTAAACAACACTAGAGGGAATGGCTAGTCACCAGCTTGGCTGGTGAGACGAAAAAAAGCGCAGAATTCTTGTACTGTATACAAATGAGGTCGAATTGAACAAAATTAATACCGAATGTAGAAACAAGCAAACGGAAGTTAAAATTGTCAAGCACTTCGTGCGGGAACTTTTAACAGGTAACAGAGAGCTCGCTAGAAAACAAACGAGAAATATATCTCTTTTGTTTCACGAAATGGTGAGAGGAGCCAGTCATCAGCAAAGAACTCCCATTTTCTGCATCAAATTCTGTCTAAATCGGTGAGGAAGTTAAAGCACAAATTTCCTCGTCGTCCTCGTCGTCCTCGTCGTCGCTCATTTCGGTGTGATTTGAATCGCAATCGTCGTCGTAGGGTCCTGCTTCTTCCCCTTTTGGTCGACTGGGTCTTCGAGAGTTCTTCCCAC
>LRSR01003881.1:0-13873 GCA_001579985.1 Hypsibius dujardini
CAGACAGACAGACAGACAGGCAGACAGACAGACAGACAGACAGACAGACAGACAGACAGACAGACAGGCAGACAGACAGACAGACAGACAGGCAGGCAGGCAGAGAACGCGTCTCGAACCTGGCATAGCTCTTGGAGAAGCCTTTCAACCGAGCATAGAAAGCAATATGCTGTCGAACTGTGAATGTATCGAACAGTACATCATGCTGCGGGCAAATTCCAATCATCGTACGAGCCACTTCGAGTTGGTCCGGATTGGAGATATCATTGCCGTAGACCGAGGCCGTTCCGGAGGTCGGTGCAAGCATTCCGGTCAGCATGTTAATCAGCGTAGTCTTTCCCGCGCCATTGTGCCCGAGAATGGCCAGAATCTCGTCCTCGTACATTTCGTAAGAAAATCCATGAACAGCCACCGCGTCGGTTTTGCCACGGAAGACCTTCCGCAGTCCATGCGTCGAAATGGCGACGCGAGCACGAACCTCCGCCGGAACTTCCTCAATGTCCGCAGTGCCGAAAGAACTGTCGTCTCCTAAGGCAAACGGATCAGCGGAGCGGGATGGACACCAATAGGAGGGCAACAGGAAGAACCACGCCTTCTGCTTCGGACTGTCGTCACCTAGAAAGAAACTCCTGTTAGTCTAGACTTGTGAAAACGTCTTGAAGAAACATACATCGGGTTGGCTAGAAAGTGTCACTTACTGGGAAAGACCTTCTCCAAATATACGGCGAGGAGGGAGTAGATGATGAGATCGGCAGTCAACATAAGGATAGCGTAGCCGAAGGAGAAGCTGTTGTGGTCGCCCATAGCATTCCCAAAACCGATGCCGAATCCGTTCGCTTCCGCTTGGGACACCTGCAATCAATTGTGATGGATCAGACAGTAAGAGAGCGTAGAATCCATTACGCAAAGAAAAAAGATCAAGAAATGAAGATTCAAGTAAGTCGACAAACGAAGCGACAAATGTTCAGACAAAAATTCTAAACACAAAAGCGCCTAGTGAGAAAACAGACAAACAGACAGACAGAGAGATAGAGAAACATACAAACACACAGACAGACAAACACATAGACAGACAGACAAACAAACACGCAGACAGCCAGACAGACAGACAGACAGACAGACAGACAGACAGACAGACAGAGAGGCAGACAGAGAGGCAGACAGACAGACAGACAAACAGGCAGGCAGACAGACAGACAGGCAGACAGACACACAAACAGAAAGACGCAGACAAGTAGTCACAAATTTAGTTATACCCTGGCCATAGACATAAAGAAGGCAGTCGGTGAGAGGATGGCCATCGCCCACCGTGCTGCATCGCTCATATTCGGGATAAATGTCTCAAGCAAATACAAAAACCCGAACACCGTCATCAACGCATAGGTCATCAGGCCGGCGACCAGCGGTCTCCGAAAGAGCGGAGCCATGCAGAAACCCAACGCGATAACGCTGGAGCCGTAGAGCATGCAGTCGATCAGCAAGAGCGGAAAACTACTCTTCGGCCAGATGCTCAGGACATTAGCGAGAACCAGCGCAATGAGGGACACCGACAACATCAGTATCAAGTAGAGGATCACCCAGCTCAACCAATAAACCGCCGGTCGGAGGCCCATAATTTCCATACTGGCAATGTGTTTCTTCTCCTTTTCCGTGACGACGTAAATGACGAGGAAGATTACGTAGAAGCTAAGCAATTGTGACATGTAATTGGCAGGCATGGATGCGACGGCAGCTCCGCCGTTGATCAGTTTAGTCGGACCCTCGGGGATCATTTTGGTGGAGAGAAGTAAGGGGCCATCGTCAATCCCAAAATTAATCTGGAAGTCGAAAAACATATTTCAATAATAATTTCATTAATAATTAGTGTTCAACTAAATATCCGCCAACAAACTATTTATTTTTCTAACACATGCGTGGAACAATTAAATATTATTATTCCCATATCAATACTTTGGTTCGCTACAGAAAAAGTATTTGTTATAAAACTTGTGATTATTATGACAATGATTTATTAATATTTTCTACTTTAATCTATCCAAGATAAACTGATAAGAACTGTATTGGGGCCCTGATATAAATAGCGCGATGACCAATATTTGCCAGAATATTAGACCTTGATCTCTGATTCAAAGTGTCGTCAGAGGACTTAACATTCTATCAGCCAACTGGTGAGATTCCCGGTAAAAGTAAAGTTAAACAGATAACAGATATGCTATGTGCACAATCCATTGCCCCGCGTGAGACAAACCTTTGCAAAGGCCGCGGCAAGCACATTTTGGAGGGAGGCAAAGCCGGTATATGCGTAGGCATTGGCGTAACAAAGCCCGGGAGTTAAAGTTGAGTTTCCGCTGGTCTTGTTTTTATCCGGCAGCGGTCTACATGCAACTGCAATAAAAAAGTCTGTCCGTCTGTCTGTCCATCTGACTGTCTGTGTGTCTGTCTGCGTGTCTGTGTGTCTGTCTATGTGTCTGTCTGTTTGTCTATTCGTCTGCGTGCCTGCCTGCATGTCTGTGTGTCTGTGTGTGTGTGTGTGTCTGTGTGTGTGTCTGTGTGTGTCTGTGTGTCTATGTGTCTGTTTGTGTGTCTGTCTGTCTGTCTGTCTGTCTGTCTGTCTGTCTTCGTGTTAGCCTATTGGCTTGTCTGTATGTCCTACTCACTATTGTCGCGTATATACGGCTTCGACGTAGGCGGCATTAGTTCCGACGGATAGCGTAAGGTGTACCGGAGTGTTTTGATCTCTCGATCCTCAAAGACAATTCCCGCACCTCCAGCACCGCGAACTGGGAAACTTGTGGAAGTGTTGAGGTAAAACTTCACCATCTCCTCTTCGGAGGGAAAAAACAACGTATAAAGATGTGACGTTTTATTCATGGCGTTCCAGTAGGTGGCTGTCAGGTTCATTATGTTCCTAGCGGCGGCCGTGTCCGGAACACAAGCGACGGGGTAGTACATTAAAGGTGACTGCGGAAAAAAAGGGTTCGGGAAACCGGGATAGGACAGGGGCTGTTCGGTGAATTCCGGAATGGCTGGGTAGGCGGTGTTGAACTTGTTGGTCAACACTCCGAGGAGGACGAATTCCATCAGAAAGATGCCAGGAATGAAGATTTCCTGTCAAGCGAGAGAAAAAAAACTGTCACGTTACGCTCCCAAAGTCCGAACCGATTCAACAACTACGTCGAATAATCAATCAATCGATCAGTGATCAATCAAACTAATCCGTCCAACGTATCTAATCTGAAGAAAACCGAAGAAACTAAATGTTGCAAAACTAATCAATCGAGCAATAAATCAACGTAAACGGTTAAAAGTCCAGCTACAGCCAAGCAAGAGATAAATCAACCGCAAAGCCATCGCACAAAGAGTTTACCCACATTTAGGATTTCAATGCAAATCGGTTGATTGATTGCTTGATTTGAGCATCAGCTTTGCTGGCTTATACAATTTTTTGCTGACCGAACACCAATCCAAAAGAACTGATAAAGGCAAAACTAAATGGGCATAGCTCACGTACAGCAATGGTTAGTTTAATGGAGCCGCGTTTCAGCAGGATATTCCGGCCTAGCATCGTCCACAGTTGGCCGAGGAATGTCGACCGCGGCGGTCGGACGTACTCGCCACTTCCTCCTCCTCCTCCTCCTCCTCTGCCGCCCAGGCCCGTTCCCATGTCCATGCCGGTCCTCGACACGGACATCCTCAGTCTGACCTCACACTTGAAGAAGGCAAATGTATCAGCTTGAGATCTCCCCGAGAGCGAGCAGCGAATCACCACAGGTCTGTCTTCAAATCCACTGTTTTATGGACATTATTTTATCTTCCACAGCTCGTAGGTGCATGCATGTACATCCCGCGTAGGAAGTCATTCCGCGATAGACGGTAGGGAAAATGACCACCCATAATAATGTCATGTACACACGTGCTGTGTGTACATGGCGATAAACAAGTTGAGCGATAACAGGCCAACAAAGGGGCCAAGCGTAAGATTAGTAAATGATTTTCGGATAACCGTGTAGTCGAAGCACATGATGTGATGAGCAAGGAGAACGACATTTCTTTTCAATGCGCCAAACGGCAAACACAAGCAAATCGCTTACTGCAGCACTTTTAACCCATGACTGACAGAGTTAAAGCCACTGCCATCACTACCCATCAACGCCCGGTACCGAGTTAAAGCCACTACCACCACTACCCATCAATGCCCGGTACCGAGTTAAAGCCACTTCCACCACTGCCCGGTACCGAGTTAAAGCCACTACCACCACTACCCGGTACCGAGTTAAAGCCACTTCCACCACTACCCGGTACCGAGTTAAAGCCACTACCACCACTACCCGGTACCGAGTTAAAGCCACTACCACCACTGCCCGGTACCGAGTTAAAGCCACTACCACCACTACCCATCAATGCCCGGTGCCCGATTTGAGTGCCAAAAGTATTTTTTCCTTTGCACAGTTCATTCAGTTAAGATAAATAATAGTTTTTCAATTTTTTGAGCGACTTTGGAAAATGTGTGTTTTTTTAGCTGACTACTGTCCACCGTCGGGTACGACAAAAATCCGCCGATGAAACTCACAGCCTTCCGAGACCTATTTCACTCAAAAAAAGCGAAAATCGGTCAAGTTTGACACAATTTCTGCCGGACGTTGGTCACGCAACAAATGTCAAAAACATCATCCTTACATTTCAGCCAACACATCAACTTTCAAAATCAGTTGAGTTTGGGAAAATTACTCAAACCATCTTTGCGTGAAAATTCGGAGGTCTCCGTGTCGTCATTTTGGGCGTTAATGGATTAGGGTAGCTTGAACTTGAGCAGAGGTGTACCATAGGCTCGCAATGTCATAGGAAAGCTAAAGCCCCGCCTCCCTCGGTATGGCCCTGCACTCGATTGAACGTTCAATCGGATTCACTGTTCTTTGATTGGCTCAATTCGTACAGCTTACTCGTTGTGCTTGATTTATTGATTGGCTCAATTCGTACAACTTACTCGTGCTCGATTTTTCCTATGTATGTATATCGGTATGTATATACTCCTAGGTTTCTGCGGCTTCTGCAAATTTTTTCACTGGAGTTTCACCAAGTCCAATAATGGACCATCCGTTTATTACGTCAGTATTGGTTAGGGGGTGGGGGTAAAAAAATACCTGACAAACTCTGACTGGACGGGGTGGGAGGTAGGCCGGCGTTCTGACGGCAGCTTTGGGAACCCAGTAGGCTTAGAAATTATTAATTTTGGAATTTCTGCGGCAATTCCTAGTTTTTTCGAGCATTACACATCCCTTCAAAATGCTGGCAAGGTGTTTCCCCAATTGCCCAAGGTGTTTCTTGATCGGTTTCTACCCCTCCAATTCGTTACGTCAGCGGCCCAAAAGGACCACTTCCTGCTGATCCCGCTACAGACCTGGGAACATTTTACCGACTGGACACTCGGATGCTGCTGAAACTATTTGATCCCAGCTCCAAGTATGCGGCACTGCCGTTCGATTACTACTGCCCCTCCTTACAAAAGGGTGGGAAGTTGGATCGCATGGTCTGCAAGACGTGCGGCGCATACTTTGCCACGCAGGTCGCCCGTAAAAATCACCACTGTGCGCCGGATGACCAGGAGGACATGAGCGATGATGACGAGGTCGCTGCTCACGTACCAGCGTAAGCCGCAGAAACCTAGGAGTATATACATACCAGTTCGAAGGAGACTAATAGCGAGATCTCAATGACGACAACCCACGCAAACGAGATTTATAGAGTTCCATAGTTCCACTTATCCTTCATAGTATTTCGTTTGAGTGTTTGCACAACGTTTTGCCTGCTCAATGGAGCCGGGAAAAACTTTCCAAAACTGGGAATGGGGTAGGAAGACAGGTCTGGTCTTCCGCGTTGGCAAACAGTCGAAAAAGTTCAACCAGCAAACGGAGATCGCAGAATACGACAACGGTACCAGCTTGCGAGAATGGCAACGAAAAATCATCATCGGCGAGACCTTAATTTCTCTTGCTACTGAAAAACGTGGCGCGAGGCGACGACTGAATGCCCAAATGACTGCTCCAAAAAACGAGATCTTTAGGTGTTGATTAACCGCACAATTTTTCGATTATTTGCTAGTTTCTCTCCTTATTATTCGGTATTTATGTACGCCAAGTTAAGAGAAAGCCGAGTAAGTGATTTGTCTGTATTGCTGGTGAAAGAACGGCTAAGCAATGGTCGGCCTATTCAGGTGGTCCGGCTATAGTGGCTGCTCAGCCGTGAAAGTCCGGCTGGATAGTGACTTGGCTATTCAGCCGTGAAAGTCCGGCTGGATAGTGACTTGGCTATTCAGCCGGAGAAACTCCGGCCGAATAGCCAGTTCCTAAAATTTACGGGTAGGGGCAGTAAACTGTCCCTTGAGATCGCGAGCATTCGGTAGCCATATTCTAGCCCACGTTGTGGTCGCATGGCTGCCAAGCTAGGGCCAGCAAAACCTAAGATACTGTGGTCAACTAATTAGTTTTTTGAATCAACTAAAATTTATAGTTACGTACAAAGAATTTTTAACCTTATTTCTTTAAGGAACTTAAACTTCTAGTTTGGTTTTAATCAAATTAGTTGTCTAATTTTAGTTGGTTTTTTTTTCAGTTTTTCCCATTTAAATCTTTATTACCTAAAGCGTTTAGTTAATAAATGTTTTCAGAAACTAAAAACAACAAAATATTTGTTACTACGTTTTTCATTTTAGACGGACTGATTATACTGTATGAGGAGAAGTGTGTATTTCGGCTCACCCTCCAGTTGGTCGATAAATCGGCTCACTCATGTGTTTCTTTTTGCTAGCAGGTGCTTGATTGTTTGATTTTCAAAAGTGCTATAGTATACTAGGATATTGTACTGGAAATCAAACAATCAAGCAGCTGCCATCAAAGAGAAACCCATGAGTGAGCCGATTTATGACCAAGTGGAGGGTGAGCCGAAATACACACTTCTCCTCATACTATCATCGTCTTGATCCGCCCATATTTCTTCAGCAAACATCCTTCGGTCTCGCTGGCACCTCAGCTCACCCTTCCTTAGGAACAGTGAAAACCAGATTGGCGAGAAAAACGTTCGTCGCTGTGCTAAAATCAAGGTCACTTTAACTCGCTAACAGTGTGTCCCACCGTGAAACAGAGATTCCGTTTCAAAACAGGTGCGATGAAAATGATCAGGCACAATCTTCAACGGATGAGCGAGATCTCGAATCTCAGAATCTAGCGCCGTGACGGTCCGCATTGATCCTCGTCCTCCTCCGGCACTGGGAGCATCCCACCGTCGATCCTGCTCGCAGCGGACTCACTATGCCCCAGCTCCGTCGCCTTATGCTCATGGCCCTTTTCGGGGAAGAAGTAGTGAATCAATTCCACCACATTCTGCAAAAGGGAGAATTTTTTCATTTCATTCATAATTAGTTATAATTAATCATTTTCAATATTAATAAATACGACAGAACATTTAAATGCGTTTGACAATTAACAGTTTTTACAGAAATAATGTGACAATTACTAATTACTATATGACAGTACATAATGTTTTTGACAATTAATAATTTTCCAATAATTTTGTCCAGGGCGTCATACACATATTACGTAATTAAAAAATGGATTTTATCGGCCAACCACCTACCCAGATAATCAAAATATACTGGAGGGCGGAGCCTATTTTACTGGCGAGTAATCAAGGGTCCAGACCAACCACCTACCCTCCATTGATTACGTAATATGTGGATGGCGCCTAATCAAAATTATACTGGAGGGCGTGGCCTATTTTACTGGTCCAGTCAATCAAGGGTCCAGACCACCCACCTACCCTCATGATTACGTTATGTGGATCGTTCGAATTATACTACGTATACTGGTCCAGTCAATCAAGGGTCCAGACCACCACCTAGCCTCCATTGATACGTAATATGTGGATGGCGCCTTCGAAATATGCTGGAGGGCGGGGCCTATTTTACTGGTCCAGTCAATCAAGGGTCTAGACCACCCAACTACCCTCCATTGATTACGTAATATGTGGATGGCGTCCAACAGATATTTTTGAGCCGCACCTGGACCATGGCGATGATGTTCTTCATCACGAAGAGGGCGTTGGTGAATTTGTGCTCGGACCAAAGGACGACACGGATGATGAGAAAAGGGAGGTTGCCGAAAATGGTCGACAAGATCGTCTGGAGGATGTAAAAGTTCTCACGCGGTTTGGCCCGCTTGAAGTTGGTCGCGCTCAGCTGATACAGTCCCAGGGTGGGGAGGATCATGTTGATGCAGGAGAAGGCGAGGATCAGGTCGTACACATAGCTGCAATATCAACAGCGACAAAAATGATTCATACGCAGCAGTGCTTTTCTAAAAAACATTTATTCTGATATTTTATTTATTATTCTGATTATTCTTGAATAATCATAATCATAGGTGAAAACATGAAAAAATTATTTATTCAAATACAAGGTTAAATCCGGCGTTAGTAAATTACGTGGCTTATGATAAACGTGTAAAGTGTCAAGGGATACTTGCATAATTGGTACAAGGGAACTCGTACTGAGGGCTGGCAAAATAAATTGAATTGAGGAATAAGTAAAAGTCTAATTTATTTAATTTACAGCTAATTTACATGCAGGGTCTCGTGTACAGTAAGCGACAGAACTTAATCTATCGGAGGGTTCCGGAAATGGCAGAAGGGGTAATACTTGAAAAATCAACCAATCAATCAGCGGAGCTCCGGAGCAATCGGAGCGGAGTTGACTGGTTAATTCTTCAATTATTACCCCCACCCCGCCCCGCCCCTTTTGCTCATTTCCGGGATCCTCCGTTAGATTAAATTCTGTCGCTTACTGTGCACGTATGTTTAGTAGTTTAGTATATTCTAATTTCGGCTAAAATAATATACAGTAGAGTTTCCCTAAAAGGTTCCCTAAACAGAATAGAACTAACAGAACAGAACAGAACAAACAGAACAGAACTAACAGAGAACAGAACTAACAGAAAAGAACCGAACTAACAGAACAGAACAGAACAGAACAGGACTAACAGAACTAACAGAACAGAACAAACAGAACAAAACAGAACAAAACAGAACAGAACAGAACAGAACAGAACAGAACTAACAGAACTAAACAGAACTAACCCGGGCAGTGTCAGCTTGTGCTCCGCCGTGAAGAGAATCGTCAGAAACTCCACTGAATCGATGATCTCGAGTAGCACATGATGTTGCAGAAATTTGAGGCAGACTTTCTGCGACGGTGTCGGTTTCCGATCCACCGTGGCCAGAAGAAACGCGAAAATCCCGGCTGTTCCGCCGATCACAAATTCCAGCATATTCGTCCCCCAAACTTCCTCCCCGCTGATGGTCGATCCGAATGTTTTGAAAATCATTACAATCCGCGCGACAAGGAGTCCGCTGTATACCAGCCAACCGATGTAGGCCAATGGAAGGGTCGCTGGAGCTCCCCGTGCAACTTTCGGCTCTAGAGAATCAAACATGTAGGAATTTTTCAATAAACAATGCTCTGAATTATGTATTAACCGTTTTCAACTTTCCTTTTTTTTTACACAAGTTGCTATAATGATTTTTTTGTAGCTCTAATAAGCCCGTATTCTAGACAATTAACGACGGCCCGGTGGTTTGCTCAGACTGGAGTGCTCGACTCGTCAATGGACGGTGAGGATAAGTCGATAATAGTAGTTGATAGGTTAAAGCAACGCACGGTCCCTTGGAATGACGGACGGTTCGACCGAATGCAGGATGGTGGTGGTTGGCTCCCCCCCTCCCCGGAGTAGATTGACGGTCCATCAGAATGACGGATGGTCCCACTGAATACTGGCCTTTGATAAATACTAGCCATCCGGTTGTGTAGTGAACGGTCCGCCGGGGTGCTGGAAGGTTCAACCGGGTGCTGGACGATGACTGGGCTGTACGGATCGGTGAAGCATCCGTTCAAGGGACGGAAGATCGACCCATTGATGGACCGTGAAGGCTGGCTGGCTAGAGCAGCGGACCGAAGATCCGTCGAAGTGACGGTAGGTCTGTCGAAGCAACGGAAGGTCAGTGGAGATGATGGGAGATCCGTCAAAGTGACGGTAGGTCTGTCGAAGCAACGGAAGGTCAGTGGAGATGATGGGAGATCCGTCGAAGTGACGGTAGGTCCGTCGAAGCAACGGAAGGTCAGTCGAAGCAACGGAAGGTCAGTGGAGATGATGGGAGATCCGTCGAAGTGACGGAAGCTTCGGCCGATTTGTGGACGGTGGAGGTAGCGTGATTGGGACGGGGGGGGGGAATTCGACCGGAGAGCACGACGAGGCGACGGAATGTTCGAACGACTAATAGACGGTGAAGAATGGCTGATGGAGCAAGCAGTAGATCTAAACGGACGGTTTTTCAGATGGATAGACGATGTGATGTACGTTCGAATGCTGCAGCTCAGCCCAGCCCTCCGTCGCTGTCCGCCAGCTACTCAGTCACTCTGATGGACCGTTCACAGCTTCGGCAAACCCTCCATCCCCATCCATGAGTCCACGAACCTTTTTGGTCTCCTGTTCGCTCGGAAATCTCTTTTTAACGACTCGAATACGCAACAAATCGATCAGTAAGAAAATGTTATGAACACGTGATCGTCCACATACTGTGCATGTTTAAATTTCAGTTGTTGGTGAACCAACTGTAGTGAGTCAATCAATCATTTAATCCATCGGTTAGTTTTCCCCCTGAATAGTTTACCTTCTAAGTCTTTCCACCCTTGTGTGAGCTCCAGATCCTTTTCGTCCTGCACCTCACGATCATACTTGTCGTAATACCGCCGGGAATAATAAATGCAGCAAAAGATCGCCGCCACGCAGACCACATCGGCGGCGATCCACGGCGCCCACGTCCAGCCGTTGTGGTGGATCAAATAATAATCCAAGATGCCGCCTTGCACGAGGATCGCCAGGATGGCGGCCGGCTTGGCGCACACAACCACAAGTTTCCTCATTTTGTCCCTTGCCACGCACACCTGGTTTGGTTGGAAAGAAAGAATGCGAAGCTCTTTTCAACAGAGAATAAACTCGGCGCGATGAAATCCGAGGTTTTTCTAGAGGTGTTTTAATTTGCAGAAGCAATCGACTGTCTGTCTCATACCGTCAAGCCCGAGCAACGATGCTACAGAGTACCCCTGTACTACACCGGAACATTGGGATCGCTTGTACACATGTGGCCAAAACTTTGCGCTATTCGAACTAAGCCATGCAACTCGTTCCATGCATGACTTTTTGCACAGTGCGAGTGAAATGGCTTAACTCGGTTAGCGTAAGGCTTTGGCCACGTGTGTAGCACCGCTTGCGGCGAACCATCTTGCCAGACGGGTACTCGGTATAATCATCAAAGCCTCTTTTTAATCAGGTCGAGTCACATGAAGTACATAAGTTGTACGCATACATTTAAATAGTTTAACGGTATGATAATCCAGATTAGAATTAGGAGCCGTTGGTATAGACTAAAACGTCTGAGCGAGCGAACCGTGTCACACAAGGCCATTTCCAACGCTCATACATTTCTTGTTCTAAAAGGAACTGAAATGTATCAGTGAGTACTCCTGTTCAGCTCATTTAGCTCATACACATGATACAGCTCGTATAAAGGATATAGCTCATACACAGGATATGGCTCAGACACAGAATATAGCTCATACACATGATATGGCTCAGACACAGGATTTAGCTCATACACAGGCTATGGCTCATACACAGGAATGATGAGCCTTACTTTTCCCAGGCAGCAATAGGAGCACGAGGAATTGGGCCTATTTTAAGCCATTCCTTTTTCAGTCTCAATATCAGCCACTGATATTAATAGGATAGTGGGACTAAGCCAGCAAGTGAGATTGCACTTTCAAGGCACTCTCCCATCGAAAATGTAACTGGGAATAGATGGACATTAGTCGAATACCTTTCGGACCCAGGAGGGCGGAGCCTTGAGCGATTTCTGCAGAAACTCACTCGCCGTGCAGGTCCTCTTCGAAAAATGCGCCCAGCTCCGCCCCCTCATTTATAAAACATATCCGGCTAACACCAATCGATTCACAGGTGAAATTTGAATGGAAAAATGTCAAGAAATTATAGACAAACTGCCACTATGCTGGCAATCAGTGGCTGGAATTAGACCCGAGAACAAATTGACCGGAAATTCCTCGTACAATTCTCAAAGGCTGTTTTATCGCTGAGAATCCGTAAGAAGTTCTCATGAAAAATCAAACCTTTCGGCAAAATCTTTTAATTTCATCCTCCAACGGCTCAAAATTAATTCACACCCAGGAAAAAGTCGTTTTAAGTCGCTAAAATAACAGAGACAGTTTGACTTTACCCGCGACAAGCGAATTAGCTGCAAGATAATTAGCTAAGTGGATTAGCAAAGTAGATTAGCTCTAAGCCGGATCTGACGTGAGCATTTAATGCCGGCACTCTGCATTTCTATCGGGGCGCATCGAAGGGTAATCCCATTTGCCAAACTCCGGGAACACGATCGTCCGTTCCGTGCCACAACTGAATGAGTTGTTTAGACGAGAAGAATTTGATCGTTTTTGTATATCGGAAATTTATACCTTCAAAAACAAAGCCGGCACGGCTTACATGAAAGATTCCGGCACGATGGTCTACATCAATGCCAGAGCAAAAAAAAACACCGTAAGTGAGGAAAACTTTGGCGTCCCATCAAAACACTTTGAAGCCTTAAAACGCGCAGCAAAAAAACAAACAAGCGAGAGAGAGAGAGTAAACGAAAGCGCGAGCCGCAATCTAAAAATGCTCACACCACACAGTTTCGTCCAGCGAAAAGAGCAGTCAACACAGTTTCCCTGGTCGTCCACCGCAGCAACAATGCAATAGAAAAGTGATCGAAAGAAAGGTTCTAGATTCTACAAGGTATGTTTCATATATTCCACGTCCATGGCCTTCATCTTGTTTGATACCCGGTCGAGGGATCTTAACCGGAGGCAGAGGATCATAGCAGCTAAAGTGGTGAGGACCAGTAAGGCTACGAGTACCACGATTCCGGCGACGAAGCTGGACGGAGCGATGCAGACATCGCCCTGTCCGACGATCCGCTGCGCTCCAGCGTAGACGACGGTGTTGTTGCGATTGGTCTCCAGGAAGGACAGGTCACCCGGAGCTACGACCCGGATGGTTCGCTTCATTCCCACGTTCTTCTGCAGGTCGCTTTCGGTGTCTCGCCGGCGACGTTTGTAGGCCGAATCGTCGTCGTCATCGGCTGGGACCTTCTTGGTTCGGAGGGACTTTTTGGAAGCCGGCTTTTTGGTAGTGGTTGTCGTGGTTGTTGTGGCAGTGGTGGTCACTTCCTCATCATCATCAGAGCCCATTGCGTTATACAATGCTGCATTGCAAAACCAAGTCGTTCAATTAACGGCGTGAACAGACAAATATAAAATAGACAGACTGACCGATAAACAGACAGACAGACAAACAAACAGACAGGCACACAGACAAGCAGACAGACAGATAAACAGACAGACAAACAGGCAGGCAGGCAGGCAGACGGACAGACAGACAAACAGACAGACAGACAGACAGACAGACAGACAGACAGACAATCAAATACACAGAACCTACCAGCACCTGCGGATGCAGTAGGCGAACTTGTGGCCACCTTCACAATGATTTTCTTTCCATTAAGGGAATCTCGGATTTTGCTGCTGACTGAATCCATATTGCTCTCTTGATTCGAACTGGCAGCGCCAGACGACGCAGCGGAGCGCGCTCCGCTGAGGACCACAACATCTTGTCCTGATGCCGACGCCGAGCTAGAAGACTTTTTCCCGGACAGAGAAGACGAGCTTGATCCCTTGCCAGATGTGGACCCGGAACCCGACTGTGTTCCAGACTTG